>JASAND010027145.1:0-46051 GCA_030248195.1 Trissonchulus latispiculum
AAGTATAAAATGCACTAAGCAAGTTTCCACTTGTATTACAGTTTGTCGTAATCACGTATCAAATAAATGTTTCAACTAACTAACTTTGATATTTGCACTTTGTACACCTGTATTTTCTGGGGCCGGTTCCATAAAACTTTTCGAGTACTAGACTCGACAACTAGATCCATGCTAGTTGTCGAGTCTAGTGCCTCAAGTGTACCATAAAACCCTCGCAGTCGAGTAGCTGCTAGTAGGCGACTTGCGAGTCCTGCTTCTCACAAGTTTAAACACTAGCAGACTAATCGGGTTCATAAAACTTTCGTCTTGCGTTGCTAGTACGCTACTAGCATCCGTCTAGTTCTCTAGTCTGTTTTGACTAGAGAAGTGATAAGTAAAGTTTGATAACTTTTTCATTTTTTATGCACGTTTTTGAATCTTTTTTCGGATGCCTGCAAATTTTGCAAAGTTTCATTTAGATATGAATTTTATGCGGTTATTTATTAAGTGATTATGGTTATTTTCTTGAGAACTCGCACTCGCAGTGTTAGTCCTCGCACTAGCACTGCTAGCTTGTCGAGTCGACGTTCTCGCTTAGTTAATTTTGTCGAGTCAAGCGAAAAGTTTTATGGTACACTTGACTCGACGACTAGCACTAGCACTGCGAGTTCTCGCGTTCTAGTGCTGTCATGCGAGTCGAAGTTTTATGGAATCGCCCCCTGGTATTTTCTTGTATTAGATCACTCTAATCACACTTCCTGAGGCGACTGGCGGCGAAACGATCTTTCTAATATTTTCGTCTAATGTTTCCAAAAAATAATTCAAAAAACGTAGTTCAACACTTATCCACTGATGAGCCGCAAGTGCTTGAAACAAGTCTGGTAGACGTCGCATGCACTAGTAATATAGGAATTATGTTTTTCACGTTTACAAATGGAAAGTTCATTAATTAGCACGAGAGTTGTATTTCTTTAATATTTGGTTCGGACTTCTTTTTTGTGTTAACTTCGTTCCGAATAAAATCTTGGAAAAGGAAAATAAGAAGTTGGTACGTCCCCTAACTTGTTCCTTTCACTTATAATCGATACATTGGAAGGTCAAACTCTTATCTCCTATTTACTTTTGTTAGGTTTGGAACCCTGGTTGCCTGCTTGGTATTAAAAAAGATTTGTTTTTATTTGTTTAAGTACAGCCTATATAATGATGGGGACGTCTATTCTACTGCTGATATAGCTTACGCAGATGCCAGGAAGGTTTCCAACAGCCTCTACAATCGCTCCAGTAATACATTAGTGTATACAATGCAGTTGTTGAGGACAAGCTTAGTTGAAGTTTTTGTCTACTCTGGTTTTGAGAGTGCTGGATCTACATTATTTTGAGCTGATTAAATGTGAGTTGGGAAAAGCTTGACCACTGAATGTTTTCCGCCTGCCTCCGGTTTCAACCTACCACAAGGACTGGACCTCATCCTTACTTAGCCGAGTCACATTCTCAACCGAGAAGTTTTATTTTACATGCTGATAGGGCAAATAAAGGTGGACTAGCGAATGCCATGAATTGAACTTGGGGTACTCTGATTGGGCTTCGCTTATTGGTTCTACTGTATTTTTACGTCTAGGAAATGCTTTGCACAGACACCATCTTGGACCCCTTCAGATATTTGAGATTAGATACCACGTAGGCAATTCATACGTACGAGTATTTACTTGAAATGTTACTGAACGTTGCATTCTGTTTGCTAGTAAAAATGGACGCACTTTATTTGAGAGAATGTGATCGGCAGGCCTATATTTAGGACTAACATACTGAACATAGCTCGTTCTGCAGAAAATTCGCTTGTTATGGGAGCAGTGAAGTCTAGTAAACAGTAAATAGCCGAGTCGAAAATCGAAATCTACTTAGTTAGATCATAGTTAAAGATCTTAGTTAAACTGCAGTGCACATATTTATTAAAGGAGTATTAACAGTGCTTGTTTTGTTGTAAAAATATTGTCTAATTAAAATTAAAGTGCATAAAACGATAGAGTTTGCTAACCACATTCGTCCACTTCATCAATTAGAAATTCTGAAAACAAAGCAGAATAGGCACTATACATGCTTTGCATACACTGAGATACGGCGGCACAGTTTTGGATATTTGGATATCTGGATATTGACTACGTGTAAGGAATTATGGTGGTTTTAGATAAATGCCCGAATGGGTGGACTGCCGGAGACAGAGCATGTTACTACAAATTGCCATACAATTTGAAAATGGAAGCAATTAGAAATTATTCTGTTGGACCTTTCCTGACAGGGACGGCGGCATATTTCGCTTGCCGCTCATTGAACGTCAGTGCAACATTGCCAGTGTTCTTAGATTCCAATCAGTTGGCCAATTTCCAGGAGCTCAAGTATCATATAATTTTACCTTTTTTTCAGACAAGTGTTTAGGTTGTAGCTAACGCTGTTAGCAAAGGAAAAATTTGAAGCGCCGAAATTCCTTGTTATTATTATTATTAGCATTATTTGTAGTTAGCTGAAACTTAACAACATAGCTTGTACGTAATATTATTATGTTATTATTGTTTCATGCCAATATCGATTACTGATCGATTACTAATGGATTTGCTTTCATTTCAGACACGGCCTAGTTCCACGAGGAAAGCTTGTCTTCTTTGGTTATTTTAAGCCACAAAACAACTCAAGCTTCAGAGTAATGGGAAATTATAGCTGCATAGCGCGGTAAGTAAACAATTCGGGTGTAGATGATCTTTTACAGACTAAACAAATAACTGAATACTAAATACAAAACTAATGTAGTGAACGCTTGCGGAGCTCAGTATTGCTGCAATAATCAAGACTCCAAAGACAGATCAGTTCATCGCTGCAGTCTCTCACTAAAAAAATTAGATTTCTTAGTTTTGTTTCGTTCACACAACTTCTAATTGTTTTGATTGTTTAGGTATGTGCAGTTAGACCAGTTTCATTTTGTAGACAGGATATTGGAAGATTATAATGCAAAAACATTTGTAAACGCGGAATATGTTGCAAGCGTTGCCGGATTTGAAATGACAATTGTCGATCCAGAGATGTCGGAAATTATTTGTCAACTAAACAACAATCCAAATGACTTTTGCGCTGATAATGGTAAGGTATCGTATTCTCCAAATAATAACTTGATTTCCTCTTAAAAATCCGAAAGACAACGAACTTGAATTTTGATTATATATATCACTCAGCACTCACCAATAACGCGTTCCTCCGCGGCAGCACCTAGGCTTACCGAGAGCGTGTTAGGCTTAGAATAGAGTGTGCTTTTACACGTCTAAGCATGAGCCATTTCTTAAAAAAGAGCTCAGCTTAATTTATTAAGCTAATTCGCAGATTCGAAAAAATTCCGCGCTCGTAGAGTAGGTAAAGTTCACATGTCTGAGTATGTGTAATGAACTGAGTTAGATTAAACTAACAATTCGATTAATTTGATTTGATTGATTTGCCTCTCCTAGATTAGGATCTAAGGCCAAGATAGGGGTCGTTTCAATTGAGGGTTCACTTACACGGAAGGTTAGCGCGTTTGCCTGATTAGACAAACTTAGGTACCAGATTCCCGAAAGGTAGTTTGCCAAAATCGGGGATCTCTACAGCCAACCTATTAGTGGTACTGTCGTGAGTTCGTTAGGTTAGGGGAGGTTAGGCTCTATCCAATCGCACCTGGAGTATGGATAGGACTGTTCTGACGCAACTGGTCAAAACTAATGCAGGCTTTCAAGTCTATTAGCAGGAAATCAGCGACAAGTCAGATTTTCCACACGGATTGAGCAGGAAATCAGCGACAAGTCAGATTGTCCACACAGATTGTATTTATTAATAAGTAGAAGAATACTAGTAAAGTATTAAAGTTAAAATAAGATACTGATCATGATACGGTAATGACAACTAGTACAGTAAGAACTGCAGAGATTAAGAACTGTCAGAGAGCAGGATACGTGTTATAAATGCATACAGGCGATTGATGAGATATTACAATAGTAAATAAGTTTTACAGAGATAAGAATTATAGATTAACTTGCTAACGCTAGCACACAGTAAACAAATACTACAAATGTTGCAATCCTTACAAATAGGCAATGACTACCTCACAATCACTAACAATTACTATTCAACTAGTTACTCCCGAGTCAAATTTAGTATCGATACTCATTCAATAATTTGTCACGTTGCTTAATACGATTAACAGAATAGCTTGCCCATAGAGCGGACTTTGACCTTTGCTAAAAATAATTTCAGAACATTACAAAATTAGAATTACAGTTTTTAGGCTTCAGGCTTCTTTAGACTGTGACAGAGGATGTAGAATGGAATAGAGAATTTGGGCCAAATCCTGGGCCAGGCCGTTGAACGGCGAAGACGTATTCTTCAAATTGTTTTTGGTTACAGGAAGCAAATAGTTTGTTGTCGTGAAGATCTATACAGTCGAGATAGTTTCAAAATTGCGGATGTGTGCCACTTCGTAGTTTCCCGGCACAATACCTTTTACATAGTACCAATTATGATGGTCGAGTAACGAATGAAAGTTCTCAGAACAGGAATCACCCACCAGGATCCAGACCAATCCTCCGGAAACCGATCCGTAGCGCAAATTTCCAGAAGGACTACAAATTTTCAATCATTAATAATTAACTGAATCCGGTTGAGTCGGAACCGGAGGTATATATCAGCTGTCTTCTGACCTGAATCAAATGGGTTAAAACCATTAATTACAAAGCAAACGGTTTTAACCCTTGCAAATTTCTACCAAAAACATCCAATCAAAATTGGTGTAAATTTGTGGCTTTCTTAAAAGTTGGAAAGTGCAGTTGGTTTTTGTCACAAACATTTGCTTGTAATTATAGCGTTGCAGAAGTTGCAGAAGTGAACAGATTAGCAACCAATAACTTTGAATTAATCTTTTAAAGTTTGTCGCTTCCTAATGTTAGCATTAATACTTAGCTTAAGCTGCTCTGGATGTGTTCCAAATAAAGGCCACAAGAAATTTAATGCTAATAATTGCTAATTAAAATTAAACTATATATTGCAGTCCTTTTATAATTTCAACTCTGAGCCTGGCAATTTTAGCTACAAATCACTAAAGACCTGCTTTGAACACAACTGAGGTTGCCTTGCGGGAACAACATATACCTAAGTCTTTAGAGTTAAATTTAGCAAATTTCGTGCCATGAACCTGGGAATCAGAAACCATGTAAAAAGGAACCAAACTATCCAAAGGTTTATGCTAATTTATTAGTCCTAATCTACAAGCTACTTCAGATAAAACAATTCTGACATTCGCAGATATAAGTCATTACATCACCGATTAGCTCTTATAGTATTTAGTCTGCTATTGTCCTGCTATTGCTGTTGCTTCGCTGTTGTTATCGGCTGCATTGGTCATGCCGAAGTGACAGCCATTAAATATTTAGCAATTTCTTGGAATAGTGGGCATCAACTGGTTGCCAATTATTTGAACTAATTATGGTTTTTGTGCATCCTGAATTAGTTTTAGAAACGCTCAATCTAACGAAAGGAAGTGCAAGCGTTTCGTGAGAGCATGTACGAATTCGACTGTGCCATTTCGTAAACATCAGATAATGTCATAAAGTGGACAAACTAGTATAACTTTCTGGTGTTAAACAGAATTAACTAACTTTAACAACAAACTTTAACGGAATTTAGATTAGATCCTCTCATTTGAAATTGATTTTTCTGAGTCAAAGTTGCTATTCAAAGAATCAATCCTGCGGAATTAACTAAATTAATGCAGATCAGTTGAAAAGGTTTCCGAAACGCTGCAATTGTGAACAACTTATGCAGTTTAAAACTGTTTAATTGCATTTCTTAGTTTATGTCGACGATTAAAACAGCGATTACATTTTGAGTTGGAGCTAAGTTTTCAGATAGCGACTCAAAACAGTCTCGCCTTGATACAAGTTCAAAATTGACACGAATTAGAAATTCAGTACCGATGCACACTAATATTTTGGAGATTGGCTTACTTTGCATTTGAATCGATTAAGATTTGCACTGTACTAAAAATCTGAACTGGAATTCGTGTGAAAACGAAACCTATGTGTTCTATGCCGATCCGAAGCCGTGCATTAAGAAGAAGCCAAGATATTTTCGGCACGGTTACCAACTGCGATGGCAAACTTTCGCGAACAATTTGCGTAAGAAAGACGTTTTAGCCAGTCAAAGCACCAACTTAAAACAGTCCGGAAAATGATTACTTCATATTGTTAAATTGCATCAGCAAGTAAGTGTTTTTCTGATAATTTTGAAGAGAACACATTAATGAAATAACAAAATCCTATTTCTGCAAAATGTTGTGATTGATTAATTATGTTAGATTTGGCTGCTTAAAGCTGTTATTACTGTTGTGATCTTCGTCGTAAGCGCCTGTTTTGAACGTATACCGACCACGAAGACGGTTTGTTTGAGAAAGATATAACTTTGTAAAAGCCGAAATCAGAAACGGGACACGAAAATAGGTGAAGCAAGTTGTGTTAGTTTTTGATGACTGAAGTTGCAGCGGACACTTTAAAATAGTCTCAAGTTAAGTTTCAGTTTTATAGTGATTAAATCTGAAACCTGGTTTTAGTTTCAGTTTGAGTGATTGTAAAAACACAGGCTCCGGGCTCGAACTGCTGCATAGCTGTTTCTTTCAGTAATCAGAAAGTGCAAGAATTTTAGCACTAACAGCTTCTGAACTGCAGTGCTTCAATGCGAATACTGAAGCCAATTTAAGAAATTCATTCTAAGGTGTAACTCTGTATTGGTCTCCTCTTTGAACTAATTTAAACAGCATACAGCCCGAATGCAAGATAATGCTAGAATTGATGCTAGAAATAGTTTGCTGTTATGTTACAACGCCGTTTTCTAGGACAGTCCGAAGCTTTGACTTCAACTTGTGGCCGAATCAATATAGCCAATACCAATTAGCCAATTATGTAAATTTCTTCAGAATTAAATCAGCTTAACATAGAGCTTAGAGCAGGCGTCTTATACTTCCATAACTACTGCTTCATTTGATATTTCGGCAATAAGTTGAATTCGTTAATTATAATTAATTTGTTAAAATTACAAACTTGGACCTAACTGCTTGCTGTAAATAGGATGACGCAGACAGAGAAAAAACTAAGAGAGAAATTTTAAAGGGGACGTCTATTCCTTTAACCTTGTAATAAAACAAGTTATATACTGGACATGTGCGTTAAACCTTTGTGACGAGCTTGTTATCATTAGCCTTCGAAACATTACACCACTTTAAAACGCCATCAGAAATTATTCAAAACTGTAATTTGACTAATATTTCATAGCCGTTACCTAACTAGTTATTTGGAAAAATTTTGTGTCATATTTAGAATTCAAGTTGCCTGCATTAAGTTTTAACCAACTATGATTCTGTCATTTCTAGGCACCGCTTAATGCTTCGAATTTTGTTTAAACATTTTGCTAAAACCAAATTTTTCGAACTCAACTATTATGAAATAATGCTGATTAATAAAATGTATTATCTAACCTTATGTGCGCCGTTTTTAAAATTGACTGCACGCTAAAGTTTTCCTGAAGCCACAAATTTACTGTTAGTAAAACTTGGATATATAATTATAAATATACCAATTTGAGTTCATATTTTAAAAATATGGCTAACGGCCCTAACCGCTAGCTGTAAACGATTCTTAAGTAAAACAACAATCGAACTCAGCTCTAAATCGCAAATGTAACTGAATTTCAGAGAACTACTTGACTGCTCAACCGTTGGAAAAATTATATACCACAATTCTTGATCAAAGCCTTGAAAAAAGAAAGACAGGAAGCAGGAAATACGATAAAACGAGTGCCACGTGGCTATCTAATATGAAAAGGTGGGCATAGGCCCTAACGATGCCAACAATGTCAACGAACAAATACTTCGAGTTTTGAAATGAAGGCTTTAATTTTACTCAGCAGAGGTATGATTAATGCTGCCAGGTGAGAAAGAAACCCACAGCGATTTGGAAACTTTCGGAAACTTTGCAAAGTAGAAAATTTTTATAGAGAATTCGCATTAAAGTCAAATTAAAGGGTGACTGTGACTGTGTTTGTTTGTTTCAAACTTTAGGTTTATCTCTGATATTTTAAAGTTTGGCCTTTTCACCAATATTTTTCTAAAGTTTCTTTATCAAGAAGAGAGCAAACTAAATCTGACTAAATGAAGTTAATTTGGATTTTCAACATTTCCCCCTTCGTCTTCTAAGCTTCAGGTCCTGATTATAACAACGAAACTTGCGACAACAGCTGCAATTAATTAAATTAAAGGTTTTGAAAGGACGCTTTCCTGGGAAAGCTAGAAATTAAAAGCAAAAGAAATTGTTGTTTCTGGTCTCTGTAGACAACAGAAGTTGTAACAAAAGTAGCAATTTATCAGGCAAGCGGTTTAGAAATCAAAGGGAAACGAAGGCGAAAGGAAAAGAAATTCTGCTTCCTGTTTTGTCTTGGAGCATAAAGGCTGCTGTCCCACTGAAACTTGAACTATACAAAGCTTCACTAAAATTAATTCCATTACATATGGTCTCATGAGCATGGTCTCTATGAGCAATTTTTGTTCATAGACTATACTGAGCGTGTACAATTAGCGTATGCAGCTGTGCTCATGTAGCATATAAGCTGCTGGTATATATATGTGGTAGCAAAACTGCACTTTTTGGCAAATGTGCACGTTTGCCAGTCATTTTGGACAAACTGCAGTTTCTCCTGCTCTCTACTGGATAAACTGTTTGAGTCAGCGTAAATGTGCAGTTTTGCCAAAACACGTTGGCAAAACTTGACATGTAAGCGTTTAAGACAGTTTTGCCAAGCAAGCTGTGGAAAAACTGAACATGCTACCATATCCCTATTTACCTTTGTTATAAGAAAGAAGGTCCTCTGCCTATACATCTTATTCTTATCTACCTATGAAACATGTTGACTGCAATAAAAGATTTAATTGTTTTACACATTTACTTCAATTTTTACAGCTTTTATTTAAGTAAATAGACTTTGAGATTAAGTTTTAGGTTTTCCAATTTATTCCAAATTTTTCCTGTTTTTATTTGCTCTTGCAAGGTAAGGACCTGTGGCATCTTGAGTTGCACCTTTGCCCTCCAGCAATGCATTTGCACTTTCCAGAAGCACACTGATTCGGGCCCGAATTGCAACCACATTTACGGAACCCTTGTCCCCCTACCAGAGATTCGGCTTTCATGGCTTCTCTCAAGCTAATCGGCTTGTCTACTGGCACATCACTTGTGACTTGAAACTTAGATTCAACTTTCGTTAAGTCTGCGGCCGTTAACCAGCTTTGATGACACCCTGTTTGGTTCCTATTTTTGTAAGTTTTCGCTTTAGCCGTTAGGATTGAAGTTCTGTTCTCGTGGCATTTCCGCCGTGTCCATAGTATTTGGCGAACGTGTTCCATATAGTACTGATCTAGCCTCGTATAAAAAAGTCGAGACTCATCTTCCATCAAGTTTACAAATCAAGTTAGTAGAACAGTTCGGCTTGAGTGGTGTGAGATGAGTACGAATTGCAATTTCGTTACAAAACTTCTATTTCCAATTAGTAATTATAATGCTTATAGCGATGGATTCAAAGTTGCTACGTTTTACAATGCTTTGCAAAAACTACGAACCAAGGAATATAATAGTTAAGATAATATTTAAGGCAATATACAGTTATATTAGAATACGGTAGAGGACTTTCTTTCTTTGCAAGACTTTATTAGACTTTCATTTACAAAGGTAAATAGCGGTACGATATTATTTTCAGTTTTTCCAACGCTTGCTTGGCAAAACTGTCTAAAACACTCACATGTCAAGTTTTGCCAACGTGTTTTGGCAAAACTGCACATTTACGCTGACTCAAACAGTTTATCCAGTAGAGAGCTGGAGAAAGTGCAGTTTGTCCAAAATGACTGGCAAATGTGCACATTTGCCAACAAGTGCAGTTTTGCTACCACACACACACACACACACACACACGCGCACACACACACACATACACACACGCACACACACACACACACACAAACACACAAACACACACACACAAACACACACACACACACACACACACACACACACACACACACACACACACACACACACACACACACACATATATATAGATTTAAATACGGCAATGTTGTGATGGATATGTCAGCGACACTTCAAAGAGAGTACTGAAGGTTCCAGGAAAGTTGGAAAACGAACTCAAAATCTAGCTGACAGCAGATGTTTCAAAAGTTTGGATGGAAAATTCAAAAAAATTTGACTGGAAACTTTTCAACTTTCTAAAAATATTTGGAAAATGTATATAAATATTGCGGGCATTTTTCAAGCCTTGAATGAAGTGAATTTTAATGATCTGTTATTATGTTGCTATACAAAGAAACTTTCTGGATGTGTCGAAAAATTTTCTAAAATCTCAAATATGCGCTTCATAAGACGTGAAGTGGCACAAAGTAGTGAAGTGGCTCACAAGATTTTAGAAACTTCTCGAAAGTTCAAATTAATGGAGAAAATGTGTTATATAGTAATCTATAATATAATATAAACGTTGGTCTGATATTTCGAGAAAGATATTCGGTTTTCCGATGCGATTAGAGTTGTGTATGTTTTAGAAAGCAAAGCCGTCTGGAAGGGTGGATTTCGTAAGGAATTGAGAAAATTTGTCGATAACATAGGATTGCTACGCTCAGATGATATTGGACCGCTACTGTCTTCAGTTCCATACACAGATTGGAAAGGAGTTTTAACTTTCTTAAAAGTAAAAACTTTAGTGTAAGCTATCGTTGTATTGCTTGCATTGGACTGTTTGAAAGTGGAAGTAGAATTTATTTTGACTCGTTTGGATATGAAATTTTACACTTGACATGAAATTTGACATTTTCATATCAAAACGCAGTGCTAGGTTTGTGAAAAGTCGATTCATAACATAGAAAGGCTGATGTTGCATGGTTGTATTTTGTCGAACTTTTTCAGAGGAGAACCTATTGTCTAGTGTTGAACATGGGGATAGCTTTCTTGCTTCGCCGCTGTTTTCACAAGAGTAATCGTCAAACGCTTGAAAATCTATATGCAATATATATGAATTTTTATTGTAATCGAAAAACTGTAGTTTTTAAATTAAAAACTGTGTATCGTACAAGTACTGTACAAAACACAATGGTTAATACAAAATACTTAAGAAACAATTGATTGTTGTCATTGCTGTGTTTAAGGCAACAAATCCTACGGCCTTCGATACAGCTAGCAGTTTTATCAGAAATGAGTATTTGAAGCAGGACAGACCCATATATCCGAACAGCGACTTTCATACTCTAGTCAAGTACTGCCACGTCAGTGCATCCATTAGTTGCTACCATTGGTAAGAACAATTTTTCGCGAATTATGATGTGCGTGTCCGGTTTCCATGTAGACCAACTATAAACCTTAGTATGCTAATGAATGAAAATGGAATTCTGCTTTAAAAAATTTCATCAATTAAAGCTGAATACTTGTAAGCTTTTTCGGTCCTTGATATGTGTTTGTGGAGTGTGGGGATACACCCCTCAGACCTGGAGCTCACCCCACAGAGGGGTAGCTCACCTCCTCAGAATCCGGATTTTTCCAGTTTTTTGGGCAAAAGACCGGAACAATCCGGTTTTCCGCCCTCCAAACACTTAAGCTCCTGCACATGTCTGCTCGCCATTGGAGTAGCTCACCCGCTCAGAATCAGGATTTTCCGCTTTTTTAAACTAAAAACCAGGACAATCCGGTTTTCCGCCGGCCATCGGCCACTCCCCCGAAACTTCCGCTCCCGTCCATGTCTGTTCGCCATCAACCTAGATCAATAAAGTTGATCGTTCAATGTTGTAAGCCCAGCCCTTGTATGTTGTAAGCCCTTAATTTGAACTGGTACACTTCAAAAATTCATTAAAATATTTCAAAGACCTAATTTAAAATTCTGATTCCTACAAATCAAAAATCGGAAACACGGAATTAATATGATATAATGCTCGAACGGATCCATTTTACCATTCGTGAGATTTCTCTAGCGCACGTGAAAAAGTGACAACTTTTCTAATTCCCTATAATTAACACATGAAAGCTCAACTTTGAGGTGAAACTACTCAATAACCGTAAGACTTACAACTTTAATTTTAAAAACTCGTTAAAATATGCCGTTGGAGAATGAAACATGTAAAAATCAGCGAGATCGGAGAAAATCGAAAAATGACCAAAAAAATGGACCCCCCTCAAGTTTTGTGCTAACGAAATGGCTAGGTTTTGGAGGAGCTGTTTCAGAACCAGTTTCGCGTGCTACACCCAATCTAAAATTGGGTAATCATGTTATCTCAATTCACAAAAGCATAGGCAATAACTAATTGTTGGATCCTTCTCGCAAATTACTATGAATCATTGGTCCTTTTTTGCACTGTGCTAAATGATTTATTCCCTGAGTCTTCGATGGACGAGCGATTTCTCACCGGCTACAGGTGAAGGCGAGCTGACCTGCACACAAGAATGTAATTTTGGTTAACGCAGGTTAGTGTGTTTTGCCAACGGTGTCTAGTAGGCTTTTGCTTTATTAGTTGTGCTAACAGCAAATAGCCGTACCTTGTGACAAATATTCTTTGCATATTAGGAATGCAACCAGAGTCTACGACCCTTATCAAGGAGTCTGCTACACAATAGCCAACGAAGACTTTGTGTTTGGTGGAGAATCTGCCGGTGAATATTAGTTAGCAGAATAAATAATGGCTGTCTTAACATATTCACATATAAGTGTACATAACAAATATTAAGAATACCACAAACTATATTCAATTTACACCTTGTGCTAAAATGGATGTAACTTTCCAATATACATTTATTGTTGTTTTCCTTCTTTCTGTTTTATTTTTTATCTTTTCGAACCAATGATGTTAAGCATTACAGGTTTAAGCTTAGTGCTGAATGCAAGTGCGAGTTCCATATTTGATTATCAAGAAAATTTGGGAGTCAAGGTGATCATTCACAACAGACATACAAAACCCGTGCCTATGGTAGATGGTTTTGTAATCTCTCCAGGGACAATATCTTCATTTTCCACAACTTACGTAGGTTTTTCATTTACGAGAAACAGTTTGTTTATGGATAGTGCTGAAAGGATAGAATGAGTAGTTTGGGTTAATCTGCTAGTTGAATTCTTCAACTTCAACTTCATTAGTTCAGAGACAAGTGTCTCGGTTCTTGTTGTTTTGGAGAACTCTTAATCTTAGTTATTTGTAAAACTTTCATTTTCAATATTCTACTAAAGGCCTTATTTAAGCTGGCGATTCCCTTTGGTCACATAAAGTTTGCACCATTATTACTCATTCATTACTTGGAGTTAAGGAGCCATGTTTACATCAAAATGTAGCTTGACATTTTTTCTTTTTAATGCATGCGACGAAACTAATGTTGCTTTTCTAAAATATATTTAACACATTTTAGAAGAAGTATAATTTTCCAGAATTTTTGCAGACTCAAGTAATTTTTTCGTGAGACATCGGTTATATATATCATTCGATACCTCCATCAAATAGCTGGGGACGATTTTTATTTATTGTGAAATCGCTCTTCGTTATGGAGAAATAAGCTGAAACGTGTGCGTAACCTGTATTTTGCTTACTTTTTCCAAATTTGTCAAGCGATTACTTTAGCTAGAAAGCAGCAATCGGGGCAACTAAAAAAAGTCCCTGGGTATATTTGTGCAGAACACATATGTTGAGTAGCAGCCCTCCAGCTTGCATGGTGAATGCTCCACAATCTTTGGAAAAAAATTGGTCGTGTTTTTGCAAAAACTACATTTTTATGATGCAGCCTACAGAATAGCAGTTGGAAGACGATCATGTGTCGGATAATTTGTCCCTGTGATACCTTCAGATCGACGCCCTTAGTTTGATTTTACGGCTTGCGTAGTTCAAGAAATGTTGGACTATTAGAAATGTTCTGCAAAAATGACAAGTTTTCGACGCCAAAACAGGAAAATCGTCTATATCTCACGATAGAGAAAAGCTAGAAAGTTGCTTTAAAAAGCAAAAATGTGAAGCTCAATGAGATCGTTCGAATGAATATAGTCGTATATAGTCGTAACTGTATAGCTGCTGCCAAACGTTCAGAAATTGAGAAAAACCACTCTGACCGGAAATCTCGAATTTTTGAATCGGGATTGCGCGGAGGGTGTTAGAACGCTAAAAGAACTTATTTCGGAAAGTTTCATCAAATTTCATCTTTATTTACGCCGCCAAATAACAATATGTGCCCAAAAGGAATCACCACCTTAAGCTAAGCTGAGTATGAGATGAGTTTGCTCTGCATTTTGTAGGATTTGAAAACTTTTAGTGATTTCTGATTCAATGGATGTATAATAGAGATACACCAATTTTAATGACAGTTTTGGTAACATATTTTGGGCACGCTGTTAGCTTTAGGCTATAAACGCCAAATGCTTTGCATATTTCACGCCAACTGTTTTTCATATATCCGTGTACAAAGTCTGATATGACGCGACAGAAAACTGTAGGTACACAATGTTTACATTATACAAATACGTAAGATAATGGTGATGCACGACTGTAAACGTTGTCACTTATTGAGTGTAGTCTTAATTAATTGACTTGAAAGTTTTGTAGAAGTTGGAGCAGCGGCTTCCTGTTGGTAAGAAACACTGCATCTTAAGCATTGCAGCTGCGAACACTTCCAGAAACCAGCCGACCGTTTCTGCTCCTGAAGTTGGTATTTCTACGTAGCAGTTGGAATGACCTTTTATTTCTGAATAGCGGAACACACATCCGTAGATTCTGCGAATCAGCGTATTCGTTTGAAGTTATTTTTTAATTAATAAAATATGAGATCCTATAAATGAAACTTGGGAAATTGGTCTTTCGATAACTTTACGTAATTACACAATTGTAATCCTGTTAAGATTTAGTTTTGCCATATGCCAGGTTTTCTATAGTTTTCTTAGAAGTGCTATTTCTCATGTTATCAAACGGCATTAGTTCAGAAATGCAACTGCTACGACCAAAGAATTCCTATTCCTACATTACGGGACAACATAGTGAATTGTTTGAAAGATGTCAACAAGTGTATGTATCTGGACAGTCATTACTACATAATTTACAAGTTACTACAAAATATCACTGCAGTACTGTTTGACTTAAGCTATTGCATTGCTCTGAACAAAAAATCAATTGGAAATGTTATAGGTATCTTGATTCGGTTGTCGTCTGTTTAACCTGTCTAGTATTTCAGGGAAATGCTTATGGGATACTGTTGGCTCCTTTGAAGATACATCTAGAACTTGGTTTAGGGATTGCCGTTGTTTGTGGCCGTGCAGGTTATAATTATGTTTTTGCATAAATCCACAGTCTGTACTGCTGTATTAACAAAACGGACTGTTGTAGGGACCACTCTTTAACAAGATGAGCGAATTGTTGTTCAGAACACTTCGTTGTTGGAAACTTGGAACTGTGGAAGTTTAGGCACAGTCAAAATGCAAAACAAACCGAAAGATCAGACGAAAAAGCAAAGTCTACACTAATTTGAGCATAGATTTTAGAAAAGATGTTGGAGCTTTAACAACTGCTATGCAGCTTAAAAATGCTTTAATTTTAAAACGGAGCATTATGTCTGATTCCAAGTTGCTAAGGTGTTGCTAACGAGCGATTCGCCCTCTAGCAGATTTGCGCAAGCAGGCGCAGTAGGTTTGTTTAGTAGTTGTTTGAGTTTTTCTGATGGCAACTCACTTGGTGATTTATTCCAACATTACAGCATGCGATTTTGGTGCTCCCGTCAAATTGCGAGTAGATGTTTAGTTTTAATCACATTTAGTGTTGTTCGGTTGCTAAGAGGTAACACATAACTGAATGAGCCAGTTAGTCTCTGTGTCCAAAAAGGTAGCAACATGTGTCGGACACGTTTAAATATTTTTAGTTTCTGTCACCGCCCAGAACTCATTGTACTTTGCTACTGGTTAACAATTATTGCTGTCTGACTCAATATACTTAATCTTTTATTATTATTGCAGCCATGGCCATTATGATGTCATTAGAACCACAAATTACTTCACAAGCGCTGTACGTTCTTGTTAGTGTTGTTTCAATTTCGAAGGCTAAGACTTTTGAATTATACATTGTTACATAAACTTTGAAAACGCTTTACTGAAGCTGACAAATAGTCAGGTTTTCCCTTCAACTTGATTTGGTTCACCAAAAAGTCTTAGCAAGATTACAAGAATGCCTTTTTTGCATTAAGTATCATAACCGTTTGGTGTTAAGGGAGAAGGCTATTATGCATCAATTTTATTTTCAGAAAAACAAAAGCTTGCCCACGTAAGTTAGATTTTAATATTTATAATTTAGAAATAAAGTTCACTTGTGTGAAACCTTGTGGTTCAAGTTGTGAAACCCTATTCTTAGAGTAAAATGAATCTGTGCATAGCACTGCCATACGAAGTTTATTCCATGCTCATATCATAACAGGAAAATGTTACAATTCAGAGAATATAGCTGAGCCACGAGTGGGAAAAAGTGTCGACATAAAGGAGCAGTTTAGTACATGTTTGGTACCCGAACTGAATGCTCGGGTAAATTATCCCATAACTGTTCCATATAGAAGTTTGAGATTGCATAGTTTAACTTATATCCTGTCAACCTCGCTTAAGATGGTGGTATCCTTTTGTGCAGTGCTTTTGTGGTGATTTTTTGAAACGCTATAGCTTTCGCAATTTTGGGAGTTGGAAAGAGCTTTATACATCGTTTTAAAGCTTATTATCTGAACATTCACGTCGTCGTACGAAAATAGCAAGATTAGCACAAAACTTTCGGCTTTGTGTGTCGGTTTTTGAAGAACATTGACAAACCTTGACGAAATAACCTTGAATTTACACGCCTGTTCTGTCGGTAGTCAATATTCAAAATATTCAAACTGTCACTCGGAAACGCCGCCAAAATTTTTAACATCGATTTCTTAAAACTGTAGGATTGGCCAAAACTTATTTTTGTGCCACTATATGTGGGCCGAGGGTCGTTTTTTAGATTTGGCTCAGCTGGTTTTAACGGTCAAGAAAATCAGGCAATGCACGGTAACATAAAATTTCGCAACTTCGCGTTGAGTTTTCTTAGTACTCGATAGGTTTTAGCCCAAACCAAGAACAACTTCCCTCCGCAGAGGTACGAATTTTAAGTCTGCCGAAAATCTCCGGAATCCGTCGAGTAGTTTTTGAGAATTTGAAGTTCAAAACAAAATTATCGCAGTTTGGCCGAAATGGTTTTTCGGCCAAATCTCTAGCTTACGGTTAATAGGCATTCATAAAATGGGCATTTGGACGCTACATCGATTGATTGATTGATTATAAATAAGCCAGCTTTGTCCTTAACATGTGGCAGTAATTTTGAAAAAACTGATTTCCTTGAAAATTTTTTCCTCAGCCATTTTTTGAACCTAGAAACAGTTTTTTGCTTATCCTGCCTTAACCACTGGAGATAGGTCAAAGGTTGTAAAAGCAAAAATGTTCACTTGCGTGTCCTCTTTCAAGCCATAACAACCAATTTCTTATCAACCAATTAACAGCCAGTTTCTTATCTTTTGCCCTAAAAACACGGGAATGGTCGCAGAATGTTAGAGAGCACGGAAATAGGTTATTTCGTGAGTGTTAGCCATTTACGTAAAGGATTAAAGCCGTATGAGTCAAAAATACCCGAAACGAAAGCAGCTCCTTAAGGTGGTGGTATTGTTTACCGCACTGGTGTAGACTGAAGACTTTGTATTGCCAACCTAAATATTTGACCACTTTAAAGCATTCAATAAGCAAAAGCTTACGTATTCCCAAAAATGTACCTGTTATAGTTGAGTGGTAACTCACAAACTGGAAAAATTAAAATGAAATTCTGAACAAGGATTACTTTAGGTTTGAATTATGTTAGAGAGCTGAAACTTCGTATGCGATGACATAAATATATTGCCGAGGGTGATTTCTCACCATTTTGGTTACTGTTTAGCATGTCGAAAGAAAACTACTAAAAATTTAGATTGATGAAATTTTACAAAATTCAACATCGATATCTCAGTGTGGGATATCATCCATTATGGTGTAGAATATTTCCTTGATGCCATTCAAAATTATGCAAAAGTGTGTGCTAACTTTATGCAAATCAACCTAAATTCTACTTGTGTGTACGGTCCAAGGCCGTACATAGCTAATTCACTTTCTCTTTCATTTTGAGCGTATTTTCATTCAGTCTAGATTCAAACTTTTTACCAATCGGCGGTCCGGGCGGATAGCATCTTGTCTCCTACTGCATCGGCTATTTGGGATTTTGGGTTGGGGGTTGTCGCCCCATTTACTATTTGGTCAAGGTTTGTTTGTGGGTTGTTATCAAGCTTTGTAAATTTAATTTGGTGCTCGCCCAGTTTTTCCATATCGTGTTAGTTTTGTGAAAGTCTATTTCGAATTATGAAAATGTCATTTTGTGTTTGAAATCAGTTGAAACTTTGTACCTTTTATTTGTTGAAAGTAAACTCGTGCAAATCTATGGTTGTGCCGTCTTTTTATGTGTAGGTTAGCGATTAAGTAGGGAGTATCAGACATATTACACACTCATCTACGAACCTCAAATCTTTATTGAGATCAAACCATTTATTGAGAATTTCATAATTCGACAAACTGGCGACCGTTACATTCTGAGTAAATATGTCTGATTCTTCCACCCCCGACTTACTCGCTACCTTAAAAAATTACGCGACGGCACTGCCCGACTTTTTTCGGAATTACCTGCTGGGCAAGCACCTGAAAATTCCGATAGCTTTTTGAATCAGCAATTTTTCCAAAAACGCCGGTCTACAAATTTGGGGGGAACGGAGTTGGGGGGGTTCAACCCCCCCCCCCCAAATTTCTGGGGGCGCTGGGATATCTGCACGGTTGTCAGTAGGGGAGGTGGGGGGACAGAGTCTCCACCAAAATTTTCAAAGTTTTTCCCAAAATTCCCAGAATCCCCCCAGAACTCTAACGATCTCCCCAAAAATATTTCTCACCTCCCCCAAACTTTTGGGGCTGTTGGGGGGTTGGATAATGTTTTGGGTGTGCCTAGGTGTACCTCAGTGGACGTGTTGGGGGGACCAAATCCCCCCAAAAATTTGCAAAATCCCCCCAAAATTCGGAAAATCTCCCCCAAAATTCTCAGAACCTTCCCCAAAATCCTATAAATTCCCCTCAAAATTTCGAGAACCCCCCTCAAAATTTTCTGATTCCCCCCAAAATTCATCAAATTCTCCCCAGAATCTTTCAAATAATCCACCCCATTTTAGTTTGTAAATTCCTCAATCTGCACCCCCTCAGGTTATAATTTCGTCGCCTCCCCCAAATCCTGATTTCGATCAATTGCAGGGGGAACCCTCCCACCCCCAAACTCAAGATCCCCCTCAACCAGAAAATTTGGAAAATCGACTCGCCCTCCTACCCCCCCCCTCGCACCAGACGCAATTTTACTGCTGGAGAAATTTTCCCCATAGGGAAAACCTCCAGCAGTAATCTCTATTTTCTGGTGCTTTACAAAATACTTGGGGGGGGGACCCACTGAGCTACACCTATCAAATTTGCGCCCCTCCCCATCTACAAGGGCTGTTCCTCTCCAAAGTTCGGACCAGAATTATACACAGAGCCAAAACTCAAATTTTAGACGTGATTTTGGCAATTTTATCTCTCCCCGGTTTGATGCTGCCAAGGCAGCCAAAGAAGTAGTTTCTGCCTTGTTGGGTTCGGGGGAAGCCCCCCCTAAATTATCGGCACCCCCCGAAAATACGTATTCCCAGCCAAAAAGACCCCAAAATTCTACTAATATTCGTAATGGTGTGGGTTTTTCTTCGGAACAGGCAGCTGGGGGGGGCGCCCCCCCAAATCATGGGGTTTTTAAATCCACCCAAATTCAGGCTACGGCTGGCCAATCCCCTCCTAATTCGGGTGATTCCGAAGCAGGATCTGTGTATGATTCTGCATACAGTCAAAATTCTGTGGTCATGGTCCGAACTGGAGGGGACCCCATGCCCCCCTTTCTACGTATCTACGCCAACCCGTCTATTCTGGGGAAAATTTCCAAGATTTTCAAAATTCTCAAAGTTTTCAAAATTTTTAAAATACGTACGCAAATGGGCCAACCACCCAAATGTCCCGGCCTTCACACATTGGCGGGATCACTTTTCCCCGGGATCAGCATGGAAATTTGTTACCAAATCAGCAGACCGCCCCTTCCTGAGTTCAAATTCAAAAAACCCCAATCTGTCATGGGGGCCCTTCTGCCTCACCTTTGTATCATACTCAGCCTCCTCCTTCTCCACCTTTGCAACTTCCCCCTCCTGCATCTCAAAATCCACCATTGGCCTCCCCAGAAAAATTGGCCAATCAAAATTTTTTGAATCAAGGGGACCCACGTTATTATCCTGTCCATCCGGGGTCTTGTGGTCAACATTTATATGAGGGAATCCAAATTGCAGCCCCGGAACCCCATATGCAACAACAGTTACCCCAACTACGCTATCAACCCCCTACCTCACAATATCCTGAGGGCCAATATTTGATACGTACTCCAGCAAATTTCAACTATGATTATCTGGAGCAACAAGTTTTCGAAAACCCAGTTATCCGGGAATTGGATAACAATAATTTGTGGGAGGGACCCAACCAAAACTTACCTCTGTTGCAAGTTCCCCCCTATGTTCCACAACATGCCCCTTCTAACCCCTATTACATGGCGGATATGATGGCCTCGCATGCTTGTGCGGCTGATTATGTTACAGAAAACCGTTTTTCAGGACCGACTGAGGTTCCGCGGCAGCAAGAGCATCGCACACCTTCGCTTCCCCCGAGGGGAGGTAAAGGTGTAGCGTTGGCTCCTACTGGGAACGCCCCTTCTTCAGGAGGTTCGCTCTCGGTACAGCAAGATTTTGTCGCGGGCCCTCCTTCGGTACCTGCTCAGCCGTATCAGGCCTGTGAACAGTCACCACCTTCCCCTCCCCCTTCTCAACAAAATTCAAATTCACTTCCTCCCTCAAAATTTTCTGGGTCACTTTCATCTGTGGGTACCCATACAAATTATTCAGTTAATAATGTGGGTAAAAAACCGGGAATCCCAAAACGTCCTCGATACCCTACCCCAAACACAATGGAAGCTACTGACATTTCAGTTCCAAAATTTGATACGGGTCTTTTTCGTTACTATCTAGAAGTTTTGCGGGATGTCCCTCGGTATGACCCAAAATACGCATACTTTGAAGACTGGCTACCCCAATTTGAATCGGCTGTGGCAGTTCATGCAGTTCCTCAGGACCAGTGGGGGCGCCTCCTTTGGAACAAATTAACAGGAAAAGCTCAAATTTTTGCTTCTCGCTGTGGTCCACAGGTCGTCGAGTCCTATTCAGGATTTTTGGATTTAATCAAATCGCAATTTCCAAAACCACAACTCTCGTTGCGGGAGCGGCTTTTGCACACCGAAAGCAGCATCACAACGAATCGGTTCCCCATTATATTTCTGAATTACAAGCGATGGCCCTCGACCTGTGGGACACACAGGAGGAGCGTGAACAAGAATGTGTTAAGCTACTTTTTGCCGGGGTGCACGATAAATTTGCTTCTGCTTTAGCTTCTCTTTTTTTATTTCAGCGTCCCACTATGCAAGATGTTCGTCGTATCATTGATCGTTTAGAGTCTCGGGAGGCCCGCCCACTGGAGGGAGACACTCTCTCCTATGACCTGCCAGTCTATTACGTCGAAGATGGGGGCACCGACAAAAAAAGCCAGTCCTCAAAAAGTCCAGATTCTACTTCCCAGTCTAATTTGGAGGTGGCAGCTGCTCGCCTGGGCTTCAGTGAATTAAAAGACTGGTTTGAACAACATATCCAGGAAGCCTTAAGTAAGTGGGACGAAGAAATACAGAAAAAGCCCCCTTGTAAATACTGTAAAAAACGCGGTCACGCACCGGAAAATTGTTGGGAATTCTACCCCTCAAAGGCTCCCCCAAATTATAAAAACCGTCCCCTACCTGAGAGGGTTGATCACGTGGCCCATTCATCAAATACGTACCCTGTTCAATATTCTGGATTACCGGTATATCAGCAACAATATCCCCCCACAAGTTATGCCCCTACCCCTCTTTTGTCACAGTATGTCCCCCCACCTTCCAATTTGACCCCAGTACAATTTTCTGCTCCTGCTCCAGCCCTCCCACCCCCATCAAACTTGGGAAATCAGTGTGGCTATGTCGGAGGACAAAATTCTCAGCCAAGGCCAATTTCAGCTCCGGCCACTACAACCCCGGCCCCATACCAATGTACAGTACATATGCAAAATGCAGGTGTTCCGGAACTCTCTCAAAATTTTGTACGAGCGACGGATTCCGGGGTTTCAGCTCCTGCTGCACCTTCTTCTCCTAGGAGGGCGCCTCCGGCTTCACATGGAGTTACTGCCGAGCAGGTTGATCAAATTCTGACTCAATTTCAAGTCGGGGTGGTTTCTGATCTGGCTGGTGGCGAAGCTTCAAAAGGGGGGGTGGACCCTACCGTATTTGGCTCCGATCCGCATGAGTCAGTTGGTTCATCAAATTTTCAACATTTTGATTTAACTATGATAAAGGCCGAATTGTCAAATATTTTTTCAAAAGTGGTTCATAATTTTACTACCTTGTGGGCCATACAAAGGGATACTTTTGATTTTATGCAACAATATTATCATGCTCTCTTAAATCAAATGCAGCAAATATCAACTTTATTGAAGTGCCTCTGTCCAAATCAGTCGGAATACAACTCTATTTCGTTTGTCGAAAAACAATCACCTCCCTCATGGACCGCGGGGTTTTCTCCCATACTCGGGGGTGCGGCTGCCCCTTGCTGCCACCGGCCCGAATATGTTTCTGTAGGGACAGAAACTGAGGAACCAGTCAGTCCAATGGCACCGCAGGAGCCAGATAAACCACAACTAGGGGATCTGACATCAGATGCAGTAACGCCCACCGAAATTGAATCCGAGCCAGTACCGGTTGCAGCAGATAGTATCCCAGCCATAGTCTTCACCTCTGGGGGGACTAAAATTTTGGCTATTATTGATTACGGAGCAACAATATCCATTATCAGTCCCCGGACAGTTAAGAAAATATTGAAGGGGGGCGCCAATGTTCGATTTCAGAAACCGGATCCCATCACCGCGGTGGCATCTAACGACACGCCGTTAAAACTTTCTGCTAAAGTTTTTATAATTTTCACGGTGGGGCGTAAAGAGAATATGGGTGGTCTTTTCATATGGTTCCTGAATTTTCTCGTGAAATCTTAATAGGAACCGATTTTATGAAACGTTTTCACTGGGATTTGTTATTCTCTACTAATGAAGTAAACATGCAAGGAATACACCACCCATCATTGTCATCAGCCGAAATTCGCTCGGAATTCATAGCAAATTTTTGTGCCGATGCGCCTGCGGTGATGTATACAAATGAGGGGATACTTCCATCCTTGGGGGTTCGGCTCCCACCTCCCTTGCTGTCCGGGGTCCGACAAGAAGGCCTGCATCTTGAAATTTCAAAAGAGGGGGTAGACACCCCTCCATTAACTCCTACAACTCGTAGTCATTTAGTCTAACCCTCCCTGTCCAAAGTTAATTTTCGAAAGAGGGGGTAAACCCCAATGATTAATGTGTCGTTTGCTTGGCCCGGTTAATTTATTGAAAGTCCTTTTTCAAAATATTTCTTGAAAGAAATTCTTTAAAGCGTTTTCTTTTTAGTTTTCGTTTGATCAAATTTATAGGATTTATTTTTCAATTCGATTTAAATAATCTTCTTTAAAAATTCTAAAATGTAGTCTCTCGTACTTATGTACGTACACATATCTCCGGTATTTCTATATTTTGTATTTTATATCCCTAGTACTATTGCCTCTTATTAGTGTTAGGTTTATAGGTTTCGCTACACATTTTAAACCGGCACTTTATATTTTCAACTTCACACTTTCACTGTAGACGTTTTATACTCATTTCTTGCACAGCTGCGTGGTCGCAGTTTCACATGTCACGTGCAAAAATTTCACTTTTGATTTAATTTCAGTTACAAACTTCCTCCGCCATTGATCCAGTTGTTTCCAGCTGGTTGGAGGGTGACAATGGACCGTCTTCCGGAGTCAGGAACTTCATGAATCCCACCCGGATTAACATAAGTTTTCTGAATGCATCGGTAAGAATTTTTAAATTGCTAAGATGCTTGGCTGGGGCGCGCTGGGCCGGTTGTAAACGGCCCGACGCGTTTTGGTTTCGGGCAGGGGTGAAATTTGTTCATTTCAGTATGATACAATCTTCATCTTTGACGGGGGTTTTCAAAAAGTACGAATTCATTTTCATGTTTGTTTTGCCCGAAATGTTCCCTTGGACCGGCCATGGCGCGCAGGTCGGTTCTAGCCAAAATTAACTTTTTATCGAATTGAAGGGAATAAACCGCATGATAGTCCAACAGCTAAACGCTAACGCACATAGATGTTTATTGTTAGCAATTTCCTGTCCTAACAACCTGCTTTAGAATGGTTGGGGTTACTAATTCGGTTGAACAAATTTTTTTTAAATTCTGTGCCGAGGTCGGTACAGTCAAAAATGATATTGGACCAGACAGGCTACAACTTTGTGTGCGGAAAGCCCTATCCATGCCGTTTCCAAAAATCGTAATATCAACAATTTTGTTCCAGCAAATTTTGACCTGGGCCATTTCTTACTTTTACCTGGCATTCTGTTCACCTGGTTTTCCTGTGCCGACCTCGGCACAAATTCAATATTCACTCTGTTCACCAGTCTGTCAGGCACATGCTACGATTAGGCATGTTGTGTATATACGTACACCTGTATTAACTTTGTTCTAATCAATCTCTAGTTTTAACCTATAATTTTACTAATTATTTTTGTTTTATGTTTTAGGTTCCTCCCTCTTGGGTTTCTGGTACCGTCCCCTGATTAGTGGTATATGTTCTGTTTCTTGGATTGTTTGAACGGTGGGGGTTGAAAAAGTTTTCTGTTCTGTCTTCTAAAAACTTTTGGTAATTTAAAAATATTTTTTTGCTTGCCTGGGAGGAAATTCTATTTTCTAATAGGGATTATGACGCATCGGTTGGAGGGAAAATGTTTCTAACTTTTTGTTTCTAATTCATTTTGTTGTCGGCTGTGATGCCTGCTTTTCCAGTACCTTAAAATAAGAATTAATTTAATTTTTCATCTTTCATTCCTTTTTCACCTCGTTCTATAAATGTTGGATAAAATTAAAATTTCTTGAAGCGCTCAATCTTATTAAAAGGATACTTGCATGTTTAAATTTTTCACTTTTCCTTTCTTCGTAGCACCTTTAACAGTTTGCATGGTTATTTCTTGAATATAAACTTTTGTAACTTTCTTTCACCATTAAATTTTTCCATCTTTGATTCGATAGATCAGAATAATTATGTTTCCCCTATTGGATAAAAAGTTACAAATTGCTTCTTCTCATTTACTTGAATTGCAATTTTAAATACTTTTTAGGATAAATATATTTCTTTGAATTTGTTTTCTATTGGGTTGGCTGTCTCATATTTGTATTTTTATCTTTTAATGTTTTGTCCATTTGTGGCAATAGTACTGGGGTCACTATAACACAGTGCCGTACCTCGGCGGGTCCGTGGTTGCCTGCCTCGCCGCCTGCGCTTCCCCCGTAGGGGAGCTAACGGTGGGCTGTGAGCCCCGGACCGGCAGTTTTGACTCTTGAGAATTATTTTCCGCTTTCTTTGACTTGGCGTCTCCTGCGGTGCCCGCGTTTCCCCCGCAGGGGAGATAACGGTTCCGCCGGTTTCTGCCTACACTCTCTGAATTAATCGGGCCTCATATATATGTACTGCGGGCTTTTGCCCAATTATTTTTGTTTGGTACTGTTAGGCATCGTGCCTATATGCTTATCCATATATATACATGCCGTATGTTATCCTTATTTGTTTGCTCTGTACTGTACTTACTTTCCCCCTTCCCTCCCCCCTGTTCCCCTTGACGGCGAGTGTTCCCCTGCTGCACTGTTTGTTTGTCTATTACTGAATTTCCCCCTATGTGATACGGGTTGGCCCCTATGTTTACATCTGGTGCTTGGACGGGCCTGGTTCGGTGTCTGGAAGGCTGGCGGCGATGGTCTTGGTCGAGCGGGCGCTTGATGCCGAGGGGCATCCGCCCAGTGGTTCAGAGGTTTTGGTCCGGTGATGTGGCATGGGATTTTTCCCAAGGTACTTTGGAACCTGAAATCGCTCCCGCAGCCTGGAGTCATCTATGATTGTTTTGAACTGTTTAAGTCAAATTTTGTGATGTTTGTTGTGAACCCGGTTGTACGTCCCTCAACCTCGTCCGTCCCCCTACCCCCTATCCCCCTTCTTTACTAACTGTTGTTCACTGTCTATATTTTTTATGTACTCTACAGATTTAGCGTTAACCTTGGTTGGGTGGGGTCTTTGGTCATTGTTTGGGGTCTCTTCTCCGGAGGTAAATTTTTTCAAATTAATTTCTAAATTTCATTTTCCTGTTTCCACTTTTCCGAGATTTCATTTCCGGGTGGGGTGGTTCCCTCTAGCTCAGCTTGGCTGTTCTATATTTGCTGTACGTTATCCCATTTTTCTTAATCTTTTTCGGGTCTTTTGTTTCTCTTAACATGGTGTTTGTTTCGCTTTTCTTCCTAAAAATAGTCGCGGGTTTACTTTTACTTCAAAATTTTCTACATATCCTGCCATTATTGCTGCCTTATTTTGCCATGTGTATTTTTGAGCAGCTATGCCAATATTGCTTTATTTTGGTGCTTTACAAATCTTTGGCATTTATTAAAGATTCTATTCTATTTTTGTATGCTGGGGCAGGCAGGCGCTCAGGAGAGACCCCTCTTTTGAGTTTGAAATACTCTCCTTTCTGATTTATCCCCTGGAGCATTTGAAATTGAGCCTCTCCTTGAGTCTCGCTGCCTTCCCCCTGTAAGATCTGACTTCGTATATGTGAACCTTTTCTATTATTTCTATATTTCTATAATTTAAAATTTTCTTCTCTTAATTTTTCGAGCGCTTTTGTTGGCACTCGCTTCTGATTATATTATTCATATACTTTATATTATTATAAATTCATATCTTCAGATTATGTCTTGTTTTGTAATGTGCGCTCTAGTCGCGGCTGAAGAGCTTGTCCCAATTTTCTTGTATTCGTATTTGTATGTCGGCAAAGTCCGTTATATGTTGAATGTACCCCCGGTATGTTCCGGCGTAGTTTTACCCGTGTCTCGGCAAAACCCAAAAATGTATAAAACATGGGGTCGAGTAATTCCCGGTGTCCAAAGTGAACCGAGGAAACATTTTATTCCTTTTCCCATTTTTCTAAAACGCATTTTATCTATACTAGTAGCTATGGTACGTAGGCTAACGCAAATTTGAATGCTAACCTATGTGCCTGGAGGCCGCGGCGAGGGCGCGCGCTTCAAAAGAGGGGGTAATCTGTAAAATATTTCCTTGATGCCACTCAAAATTATGCAAAAGTGTGTGCTAACTTTATGCAAATCAACCTAAATTCTACTTGTGTGTACGGTCCAAGGCCGTACATCGCTAATTCACTTTCTCTTTCATTTTGAGCGCATTTTCATTCAGTCTAGATTCAAACTTTCTATCAATCGGCGGTCCGGGCGTATAGCATATTGTCTAATACTGCATCGGCTATTTGGGATTTTGGGTTGGGGGTTGTCGCCCCGTTTACCATTTGGTCAAGGTTTGTTTGTGGGTTGTTATCAAGCTTTGTAAATTTAATTTGGTGCTCGCCCATTTTTTCCATATCGTGTTAGTTTTGTGAAAGTCTATTTCGAATTATGAAAATGTCATTTTGTGTTTGAAATCAGTTGAAGCTTTGTACCTTTTATTTGTTGAAAGTAAACTCGTGCAAATCTAGGGTTGTGCCGTCTTTTTATGTGTAGGTTAGCGATTAAGTAGGGAGTATCAGACATATTACACACTCATCTACGAACCTCAAATCTTTATTGAGATCAAATCATTCATTGGGAATTTCATAATTCGACAATGGGACTCTGGATTGTGTGCGCAACAGCCCAGCACTAAAACTACAGTTGGCGCTAACTTTATGTTTGTATCGAAAAGTATATTCTATTTGATAAAATAAGCCAACTTTGAATAGTTTTGATAATACTTTATTCAAGAATGATAAATGTGATTTCTTTCTGAAAGTAGCTACGGCTGTGGCATGCAGAATATAAAAGCAAGCGAAAGTTAAGTTTTAGGCAGTTAGTAGGTTTGGTGACTGGGTGGAATGTTAGTTGGGGTACCGGATCTGATATACGTGGGAGCAGGGTAAAACCCTCCCTTCTGGGCTCTTTGTACATTTTTTATGTTTGTCTCTCGTGTTCCCATATTTCATATCATTTCTGCGTGAACTATTCTAGTATTTGTGTTTCTCAGAGTAAATCAGTCCAGTGATTTTAGTATCAGCTATAGGGAACGGTCGCTTAGGTTTCACTATCTAAGTTTATTCTCGCATTCTCTAACTCTCTCTCTCATACTTGGCTAAGACTTAACATCACACACTGAACACTTATCTGCAATCATTTATTGGAGTCCGACATAGTAGTCTATCACTGAGATACGCACAGTATCCTTCACATCAGTTATACTTTACTAAACCAGAAAACGGGGGAAATGACACTGTAGTAGGCTTTAGTCAATTTGTATGTCAAACTTGAAAACACAAAATTACTGGGAATATGAAACAATCTTGTTTAAAACATAAATCTGCTTCTTTATTTAACGGCCAACGTAATTATTGGTTAGCTAGGTGTTGACTTGCCATTACAAAGAATTCACATTAGTGACCAAAAATCGAATGATTTTGTTATCGTAAAATAACTAGCTAATTGCGTGAGGGAGGGGCACTGAGGATGGGGAAGAAATATATATTTCTATGTATGTTTGCAGACGCTTTGGAAATAGTCGGGGGAACGAATACCGCTATTGTATTTGTATTCCCCCCCTTCGTAATTTTACTCCCCCGGTTACTCTTCACCACTGAAAGTTGTTGGGATATTGCTATTATGGGTTATTTTAACCTGCCAGTTATCCACAATCACTAAATATGCATGAAAAAGTGACATCAGACGACAAATCCCATTTTGTGGAAAATTTCGATTATCGATGCACGACATAATAGCCGCATTCTGTCCGCTTAGCAGTAGTCTGGTTCGAGCCTAAAACATTAAAAGCGCTAATGTTTTATTTTTTCAATTTCTAGTTTGGATTGTGTCTACTTCTGTGAATAATGAGTTCGAAAAATACTTAAAATCGAAAACTCAGGATAATTATTTTTTGTCAAATAAGGCATTTTGGTCAAAACAAAAATTTTTTCAGACGCGGTTAAAAGTTTCGTCAGCATGATTGAGAACACTAGTATGGTTGCCATGCTACATATCAGGTCACTGCAATTATTTGTTATAAAGTTAGGCCTCAAAATGCGATAAACGATACCACCACCTTAAGTAGCATACTTTAACCTTGTTTGCACCAGGTGTTTAAACTTTGCAGCCTACCTGGTAATGTGAATTTTTCTACTCTTCTGGTTACCAATATTCATCTTTCTGTGCCAATAAGCTGTACGTGTGTTCCATAGTCAGTGTCGTGAAATACTTCTACATTGTGAAAACTTGGAGTTAAAGTTACTCTATTGTCGGAATATCTTTTGAATCTCCGTTTGTTTATTTTAGGACGGCAAAAGTTACAATCTACATGCCGACAACATATCACTTGCTTTTTGTGGAAAAGACAATCTATCAGGTTACAATCGGTTAATCTACTTTTTAGGTTCACAATTGTTCGTAAATGTTTTAAAATCAAAATGGTGCGTGAGTAGTGGTAGTTTTCTTTAATAAGTTTATTTCGTTGCACTACTGAAGCTGGCGTTATTAATTTTGACTTTTAGCTTCGCCAAGTTGTCTCCAATTGTGGGGGAGTTGTGGCGATATTTTCAGGAGCTTCCATAATAACGGCAGCAGAACTTATATCAACTTTAGCAATGATTTGTTACAATTGTACAAACAGGCCCATTAGAAGGCAGAAATAATGAACTGTAAGTAGTATAGGGCGAGTTTTTCGCACCCCACTCCCGGGAGGGAAAATTAGGAGTAAATTTTCAGTTCCTATTCTTAGTTTATAATTACAATTTTATCTTTCCCGTTTTAGTTTAACACCCTTCCTATGATTATATATTCTTCGCTCCCCTGTTCCTTGGCTTTTCCTACCTTCTAACTCCAAGGGTTTATATAATCAAGTTGCAGCATCATCCAATCAGGTTTCATAAAATTTTCATAAGGGGTAATATTTGACCGCCTATAACTTTCCCACCTCTTGTCCGATTTTGGTGAACTAAAAAGTAGTGAACTCCACTTACTAAGACCTACCCTACAAGACAGATAAACTTTGATAATGTACATCCATCACTACCTTGAGTTTAATTTACCCGTATCAAGATCACAATTCCTAGTCCGCCTGATACTTCTTTCTTGGTACATATAGGTTTAGGGTTTGTGTCATTCCAGTTTATTCGACCGATTCATCCCATTTGTCACTACCCTTCATCTTCACTTGAGTCACATCTTCCTTTCCTGAGCCTATTATATTTCTGACCTTATGTACTTTCAGACTATTTTGATTTTGAGTCCTTACACCTAACATACTCCGAGCCTTTTTATCTTCGTTTTAGCTCATTACACGGATATACAATCTTTACTTTTTACCGTCCAATCATACCTTACCATTTACATTGGCTTCATTCATTGAGTCACTCTTAAACTACTCCAAACCTACTCTGACCATACTTTCTACATCCTTCTTCCATGATCTACCGTCCTACTTTGAATTCCTTGTCTTAGTTCACTGAGTCACTCCTAAACCACACCGAGCCTACTCGGAGTTTATTTTATCCAACTTTCTTTCGTGATCTACCTTCCTATCTTGCCGTTCCATTCACCCTGCCTTCTTCGTGTGTGGGGATCACTCCTAAATTGCACTGAACCTACTCTAAGTATACTGTTGCAACTTTCATAGATCCTTATCTTTACCTATCTTATCTGACCTAACCTTAGAACCAACCTTCCTTATTTTGTACTCTGAGTCACTCCAGACCTGCTCCGACTTAACACCGAGTTTACACCGAGCCTACTCTGAGCTTACTCCGAACCTACTCCGAACTTGATCTAAATTTGCTTAGATTCTTACTCAGTTTGTGTTAATTTCTGTCAAGTCATTCCGTAATTCGTTATTTTCATCAGTCTCTCCAAATTCAAATGTTCTGGCTTCCCGTTCCACACATGGCATCATTGACCACACTATTTTTTACCAACCATCTAGTTTTCTCTACGTTAATTCTACCATGGGTTACTCCTGCTTTAATCTGAGTCTACAATTCTGTAGACCTTCAAGACACTTTTCATAACTTCTAAACCAATTTGCTTGAGCTTTTTCATTGTATCTGACCTTCTCCTTTCCCTTGATTTGTGTTGTGAGTCACTCCGCCCCTGCTTGCTAACCAAACTTTTCAAGCATCAACCTAACGCTACCGAAATTTGTCTTTCCGACTTAACACAACTTCCCAACTACCTTGGCTTCATACATACTGGAGTCACTCCGAGCTTACAACAACCATAAGCTTACGTTGTCCACCTATGCATCATTCCATATCCTACTCTTCCCCAGTTGACCAACCACCATCATTTTCTTTATACGTCACTCCAAGCCTACTCTGAATCTGCTTTGAAACTTTTAACCATTTTCCAGCCTTTGCTTTCAGTTTGCCATCACCTGTTCAACCACCTCGGATTTGCGTTTAGACTCACTCCGAAATAGTTTCGGGTTAACACCGAGACTACTCCGAGCTAACACCGAGTATACACCGAGCTTACACCGAGTAAAACCGAGCTTACACCGTGCCTTAAGAGCAATGTTTGTGTAATGTGGAGTAATGTTGAAGAATTTCAGAGAACAATTTCTGTTTTTATTGGTTCACTCTACTCGAAGTCGTCGCGTCGAATTTGCACACCAATCTAGACATGACTAAATTCGAGTAGAGTGAACCAATAAAAACAGAAATCGTTCTTTGAAATTCTTCAACATTACTCCACATTACACAAACATTGCTCTTAAGGTGGTGATTCCCTTTGGTCACAAAAGTTTGCACCGTTATTACTCGTTCATTACTTAAAGTTAAGAAGCCATTTTCATATCAATATGTAGCTTGACATTTTCTCTTTTTAACGCATACCACGAAACTAATGTTGCTTTTTTAAAATATTTTTGACACATTTTAGAAGAAGTATAATTTTCCAGATTTTTTGCAGACTCAAGTAAATTTTTTCGTGAGACATCAGTTATATCATTCGATAACTCCATCAAATAGCTGGGGACGATTTTTTATTTATTGTGAAATCGCTCTTCGTTATAGAGAAATAAGCTGAAATGTGTGCGTAACCTGTATTTTGCCTACTTTTCCCAAACATGTCAAGCGATTACTTTAGCTAGAAAGCAGTAATCGGGGTAACTAAAAAATCGTCCCTGGGTATATTTGTGCAGAACTCATTTCTTAAGTAGCAGCCCTCCAACTTGCATGGTGAATGCTCCACAATCTTTGGAAAAAAATTGGTCGTGTTTTTGCAAAAACTACATTTTTCATGGTAGCAGCCTACGGGATAGCTGTTGAAAGACGATCATCCATCGAATAATTTGCCCCTGTGAGGCCTTCAGATCGACGCCCTTAGTTTGATTTACCGGCTTGTGTGGTTCAAGAAATGATGGATTATTTGATTTTTGCAAAAATGACAAGTTTTCGACGCCAAAACAAGAAAATCTGCTATAGCGCACGCTAGAGAAAAGCTAGAAAGTTGCTTTGAAAAGCAAAAATGTGAAGCTCAACGAGATCTTTCAAATGAATATAGTCATGACTGTATAGCTGCTGCCAAACTTTCAGAAATTGGGAAAAACCGCCCTGATCGGAAATCTCGAATTTTTGAACCGGGATTGCGCGGAGGGTTTTAGAACGCTAAAAGAATGTATTTCGAAAAGTTTCGCCAAATTTCATCCTGATTTGCGCCGCCAACCAACAATTTGTGCCCAAAAGGAATCACCACCTTAAGGCACGGTGTAAGCTCGGTGTTTACTCGGTGTTAGCTCGGCGTAGTCCCGATGTTAACTCGGAACTATTTCGGAGTGACTCAAAACTCAAAGCCGAGGTGGTTGAACAGGTGAGGGTAAACTGAAAGCAAAGGCTGGAAAATGGTCAAAAGTTTCAAAGCAGATTCAAAGTAGGCTTGGAGTGACGTATAAAGAAAATGATGGTGGTTGGTCAACTGGGTAAGAGTAGGATATGGAATGATGCATAGGTGGACAACGTAAGCTTATGGTTGTTGTAAGCTCGGAGTGACTCCAGTATGTATGAAGCCAAGGTAGTTGGGAAGCTGTGTTAAGTCGGAAAGACAAATTTCGGTAGCGTTAGGTTGATGCTTGAAAAGTTTGGTTCGCAAGCAGGGGCGGAGTGACTCACAACACAAATCAAGGGAAAGGAGAAGGTCAGATACAATGAAAAAGCTCAAGCAATTTGGTTTAGAAGTTATGAAAAGTTGATCATGAAAGAAAGTTGGATAAAATAAACTCAGAGTAGGCTCGGTGTGGTTTAGGAGTGACTCAGTGAGCGGAGTAAGATGAAGGGTAGTGACAAATGGGATGAATCGGTCGAATAAACTGGAATGACACAAACCCTAAACCTATATGTACCAAGAAAGAAGTATCAGGCGGACTAGGAATTGTGATCTTGATACGGGTAAATTAAGCTCAAGGTAGTGATGGATGTACATTATCAAAGTTTATCTGTCTTGTAGGGTAGGTCTTAGTAAGTGGAGTTCACTACTTTTTAGTTCACCAAAATCGGACGAGAGGTGGAAAAGTTACAGGCGGTCAAATATTGCCCCTTATGAAAATTTTATGAAACCTGATTGGATGATGCTGCAACTTGATTATATGAACCCTTGGAGTTAGAATGTAGGAAAAGCCAAGGAACAGGGGAGCGAAGAATATATAATCATAGGAAGGGTGTCAAACTAAAACGGGAAAGATGAAATTGTAATTATAAACTAAGAATAGGAACTGAAAATTTACTCCTGATTTTTCTTCCCGGGAGTGAGGTGCGAAAAACTCGTCCTATACTACTCCTGTAGCATTTTATTAAAAGCTCGATCTGTGACTAAAACATACATTGTGAGAAAACAAATATCCATTAGATTTGGATAATGAAATAGTTACTTCTCTTCATTTCTTCGCTTTCTCCATTGCTGAGCACAACTACTTATTGGTCAACCGAGAAACTTATTATGACTTTAGTTCTATCTGGTTATCCAATGAACAGCACTATTAATATGCACTCACAACAAAGGGTTCTTCCCTCACAAGAATTTTGTCTGTCGCAATTTTCTCCTAAATTCGCTTCCACATCGTTTGGTTCCGCATACATGTGATTGCCTAACTAAAAAACCCTGAGGGTCTGAAGACATGACTGTTACCATCCACCGTCGTAGCCATGGATGAAAAACAGGTGATATATGCCAAATTGTCGCTTTCTATATGGCAGGTTAAACAATGCTAATGAAGTTCAGTACTATCTTGTCAGACTCAAAAGCTTGGTAAACTGATACTTATTCCCGAATTTCAAAATGAGTCACTTAATCTTTGCCTCTTGTTGCTGGATTTGGAAATGTTTAAGCGGCTTCTAATATGAACCACACAGTGTTTAACTGTTAATGGCAATGGAATAGCTTAGCTGACCAATAATTGCCTAATAGCGTGGCGTATCCGAAAAAAGGGTGGCCAAATATTGAGTTAAAATGTAATCCACCGACTGCTAACGTTGGCCGATTAATGAAACAGTTCATGAACTGACATCAGGGACACAAATGTTTCAATCTGTGAAAAGGCTTCTCTGGTCCCTTTCAGAAGAGTAGCGTAGCTTTGTCGCTACAACGTGCTCTAGACGCGTCCGTCGGTCAAATATTGATCATTTTTATAGTCCTAAAGCACATGCTATGCCTAACGGAGAGCGCTCTGCGGCATCAGTGCCTACGCACAGCAACGAAAATGCGAAATTTTGAAAATCGCATCCAGATTGTTTTGAACACGAATTTCTCTCAACTCATGCAACCAACTAGAAAACGGCTTTAGACACGCATTTTTGGGTCAATTGCCGAGGCTATTTTTCATGGTTTCGCGCTTTGTCCTTCCATTCGAGATAAATAAGCATTCTAACTTGAAAATTTTTACGAAAATCGCACAAAATGTATATTTTTCTCAAAACCTTGAACTTACCCGATCACTATAAGATATTAGAAAAATAGCCCTCGGAAGACGTTTCTTTTGAAACCTGAACTGGTCGCTTTTCTTTAGCTTTCATGTTCAAAAATTGTTTTCTTGTTATCGCATGTTCAAGTCGACGAGAAGAACTGAGACATGTATGCCCTACCTAGCTGTAACAAGCACATTCTAAGCTTTAAAATGATCTAAAAAGTATCGTCGAATTCCAAGAATTGAGCAAATTACAGTCTTTCAAAATTTGCAGCAAATACCCGAACCAGCACCTTAAGGTGGTGATTCCTTTTGGAGACATCAGATTTGTACTATGATTTCTCATTCACTACTTGGAGTTAAGAGGCCATAATTACACAAAGTGGAGCATAACATTTTCTCTTTGCAATGAGTACAAAAAACTAATTTTGGATTTCGAAAGAATTTAAACGGATTTTTGAAGAAGTGCAAAATTTCAGATTTCTTGCAGACTGAAGTAATTTTTTTCAAGAGACATTGTTTATATCAATCGATGCCTCTGTCAAATACCTGGGGGACGCGTTATTAGTTGGTATGAAATCGCTCTCCGTAGTGGAGAAATTAGCAGAAATGTATGCGCAACCAGGTTTTTGCCAACTTTTTCCAACTTTGGCAAGCGACCACTTTAGCTGGAAAGCAGTAAAAGGCAAATGGAAACTAAAAAAGGCCCCCGGAATATTTCTGTGTATACTACATCTACAAAGTGGCAACCCTCAAGCATGCAAATGAAATGCTCCACAATTGCTGGAAAAATTTGCTTGTGTTTATGGAAAAACTAGTGTAACGGCTTCCGTGTAGGCAGAGGTACAGCAGCCGTTGATTGTGGTGAAAGGCTGAGTTAAAGTTAGGTCGGGGACAGTTATATAATAAAACTTATTACAATAACTAATAGTTCATACAGGTCCTCCTGGGAGGCTCGGAGCTACTTCAATAATAGTAGTAATAAAACGTGCCTCGGAAGAGGCACAAAACAGTTGCACAAAACTGGGCCTCAGGAGAAACACGGATTATAATCGGTACATGTATGGGCTGTTCATCACTTACAACAAACTACTTCCACAGACACAAATGGAAATATTGAAAACGACGTCTCGATTAGCAGCATCACTTAGCCGAGTGAAAGAATCACCTGCATTTCAAGTGATTGAACAGAGTGGCAACGTTGGAAGAGAAATGACGCAAGACAGGACATTCACCAAATGTGGAGGCTTCATACATTAAAGCATTCAAAGAATTACCGGATATTATAAACGCGTTCTACCTCCGATTTATCCTTTAAGTAAAGACGAAAAATAAAATGAATGTTATAAATCTTTGACCTTTACATGTATGATGTAGCTAATTTGTTGTAATGTACTGCATTCAGTGTAATCAATGAAAATTAAACATTAAGCATAGTAATTTCAAAACCGTGTCCACGTAGTTGGGTAGGACAATACCTATTTCTTTATAGATATGTATATGTCAAAGTTATCGACCTGCTCCTAGTTAGAAAATTATCTATTACTAAGTAGAAACTGCATTTGTCGAAAAACACAATGCTGCTATGATATGGGCATAAAAGCCTTGAGTTTTTAGATAAGTACAAATAACAGTCCGATGCTAGCCTCAGCGTCAGTAGTATAAAAAGGGGCGTTCTGGAACAGAGGCACAGGAGGCATCGGAGGCACCATTACAGTCTGCGTTACGTCACAGTTTGTATTTATGACTCCACCATAGTTAGACCAGTATAATCTAGTTTTGCAAATTCTTAACCTACTTATTCCACATTCTTAACCTTTTTCCACCCTATTTAAGAGTAGCTCACAACGAGTTCTTTCAGTTATGGCTGTTGCATTTATTGCGGTTAGTTGTATTGGTGTTCCCAAACTTGGGAATGTACCGTTGGAGGTGACTGTGTTAATTTTTCATTCGGAGTCCTCTCAACCTGAGATTTATCATTTATTTGTGCGAGCCCCACATGCTCTGGAGGAACTGAACGCCAAACAACTAGCGGCCATCCAGTATGTGACAATGGAAATCTGTCTGGATTGGGATACAAGTCCACATCTGTGCAACTGGGAGGAAGCGATGGATTGCATCTCCAATTTCCTGAGGGAATCCCAAGGTTTCGGAGATTATTACCAAAGGAACTGCTCAGTGGAATTTAATTAAGATTGGACTGACTAAAAAAATAATTTGGTCAAAGTTAAGGAAGGTGGTGCCATTGGTCCTCCAAGTTATAATCATCTACCCATCAACGAAGGAAAAGGCTGTTGTCCTGATCATATGCTAAAAGATGGGGCAAAGTACTGTTCTGCTCATCGGGCATATCAACTGATGAACTTTTTCTTGAAGAAGAGGTAAAATGACTAATGTTTACTTACTGTATCTTCTATATTTTACTTAATAATTTCATACGCGTTTAGCGCTGTTTTATTGATTTACAGTATTACAATGACCATAAGCATAGGAAGTAATCCCATCATCCAAAATGTAACGCTTATCATCAAAAGCTGACAAGCTAATTTTGTTAGAAGTTAGGGAAAAGAGTTGGTGCCTGATCATATTCATTACATTTCGACGATGAGATTTATCAAACAAAGTTTGTACATCATCAGAATGATTCAGATGCTTTTTCACAACATACTTTTTAATACCCCTTGCCCGCTTTTTGGCCACACCCCCACATAAAATGCTGTACATTTTTGCCCGCAACCCACAAAACTCAGATATGGGACTACCATTCGTCTCATCCTTCATTTTCCCCATTACCTTTTTATTGGTAGTGGAAAACAAAAGATGATCGGAAGGATAGTCACTGAAATCAAACAAATTGGAATCAACATGCATATCTTTATACACATCTTCACATTCTATATAATAGCACAAGCTGTCGGTGTCAGTAAACAATAATTTACATTTAGAACCATATTTAGGCACAATATAATTATAGTGGAAATTGTACATGAGCAGTTTGGACAAATCGAGCACACTAAACCCAACGTATATAGGCTTATTGAGCTCGACTGTCGGACGACTCAAACAAACTGCCACCAATTCCTCATTAAAACCGGTTGCCCGTTCAAAACGAGGATTTGATACCAGCTTGCTGAATCGTGACTGATCACTTGCAAGTTCCACATTAATATATTGACGGACATTTTCCATAGTTTTGCCAAATACCGAATTATTTAACAATTTAAACAAGTTTTTCTCAAAGTCACTTTTAGCTGCCTTGCGCATCTCAGTGTTAAAGTTTATACACTTATGCATCCAGGCAGATTGACGAAAAGCCAGGACGCGGTGCACTCGATCTAGTTTTAAGCCCAGTTATAAATATAATTTTAGATTACGAAAATGGATTATATATTTTTGTTTGTTATAAAGATTGGGCACAAGCTTATGCACCTTAGAACCAGTAACACTGAGATCAGTCTTCAATTGTTTACAATAAGGAGATGAAATTACAAGCTTTTCAGGGGCCAGAGGATAACTGTTGTGCAAATGATGGAGCTCTTTTGGGTACCCCAAATCAACTTCTAAAATATAACCCTCCTCCCCGTCTACATCAATAGTAGACCAATTAAATTTTGAAATTTCGGTATGTGAAAGCCAACGGAATTTAGCATATGGTTGTTTTTGACTCATGGCCCAACCATACAAGTTATTAGCATCAAGATACATAATATATGATACTGGTAAGCTAGGATCAAAAGAATCTAAATAGGGGTTGTTCGCTTTGGCATAGCGATGAGAAATCATCGCCACTCCTCCACGAATCCCCTGTTCAAAGAACATATACTGATCGCTGTCTTTGAGAAGCTCTAGCTTAATGCCAGTCAACTTTAGACAAGCATCCCATCCAAAACTAGGTAATGTTATGTAGTGAATGGGATCCAAGTCGTAATGTTGAAGACAGAAAGCTCGGAAGTTCTCAAAAACATCGGCCAGTAACAATACATCAGTCAACAAATATAAATCATGGTATTCACCAAGGGTCTGCACATTAAAGGTTTCCCACACCGACATTGCATGGAGATAATCAACGTCCGAAATTTCTTCCTCAGTTAGTCGACTGTAGAATGCTGATTTTACAGGAAGACAGTCTTCATCGAACCGCTGCCAGCAGTCCATATAATCGTAGGGATATACACCTTTCCGAGCCAATAGGGACACCTTGGATGGATCAGGGAAGCTGGTAGAGAGTACCTGAAGCTGACTAGGCTGGAGGTTGCTGACTAAAGTGTCCAGGGATGCAATGAGGAACTGGCAACTGTCAATAAAGCGAATACGCCAAGGAGTAGGTTCTCGACCATAACCACCAATTATCTTCTCCTCCTCAGTTTCATCGTCAACTTCTTCGTCAGCCTTTTGACATGGTTTTGCAACTGAAAAACTCAAGTAGTCCTCCATTCCTTTTGCAACTGCATTCATTTTCAGCTTCCTTGCGTTGCAAATCTTTCCAATTTCCTGCATTATCAGATGACCATCGTATCGACGCAGATTATGGAAGACTACTGTAATATATATATATATATATATATATATATATATATATATATATATATATATATATATATATATATATATATATATATATATATATATATATATATATATATATATACTGAAGAATGCTATCGATGTGTGTTTTTAGTAGTTTTCGGTGGAAAGACAACGCCCTCTGCAAAATACGGGATAAGGACCATCAGAAATCTTTTCGCATGCCAAATTGTAGTTGTCAAGCTTAAAAGAAATCAGGGTTAAATGTAACATTTTAACTTGTACATATATGATTCTACCAAAGTATATTTCGTTGTTTCAGAAATATAAGTGTTATTGGTAGCTAATATCAATAAAATAACATGTGTTAAAATAAACTGTCATATCCTTTTAGACGCAATTATTAGGAGGATTATTTCAAGGAGGATGGTACGCATGAGCAGTAGAGTGTCTCTATCTGAAAAACTTCGATCATTTTACAATTTGTAGATCTTTCTGTCGGAGGCTTTGAATTTTTTCTTGGAAAGCTACAGATGTAAACTTTGCACACATATTTTTTATGGACACAGGTAATTCACACACAAATAGCAGCTAACATACCTAAGCTTCTCGTTCTGGATTACTGTAGCCGCAGACTTTAGTGACTGCCTAATTATGAGACTGAGAGTGAGAATCGGCTCAAAATCGGCATGTAAACTGTTATGAAGTTTATTTCATCGCAGAAGCGATATAGCGATTTGATACAATTAGAAAATTTGCTTGGAATGATGAGATCTATCGATTGAGTGTTTTAGTATTAACTCAATGATTTTTAAAATTTATCATTTTCGGCAGGGAGCAACTGGCAGGAAAAATTTAACAAAATCTTATGTTACGTGCTATTGCTGCTGTTAGAATGTTTCAGAAATTTGCATTTATACATTTGTAGCACTAGAGACATATGTGTGTAAATGTAAAAGCAATTTGGTGTATACACTATATTAAGCTTCAAACGAAACATCAGTTCCCATAACTTAGGGACAGAAAAGTTGTGCTGTAGCTGAATATACTCAGTTAATTTTGCTGTTGCACACAAGGCGAGAAAATTAAGGACTCTGGCTATTGCATCATGCAGAAAAATCAAAAGCTTGCATGAAAATGCCGTAGATCAGCGAGCTTGCGAATTTGGAAATAGTGCTGCCGAAAATGAAAACGGTTCCGGACATTTCTAGTCATTATTTTTAAGGAATCCAGTTAAATAAATGTTAGTTGTATTTATATGTAATAAAGCGTTATGGGAAAAACTTTTGTCATTAGTGTATTTTGTACACCCCTTCAAGACAAACATTGGAGTTCGAAATCAAGCGGTGCCACAGTTGTCAGGTTCAAACCCACCAAAGTTGTAAATTTCCAAGACGAACCCGTCACCTCTGACGCGCTCTACAGAACGATAGGAGCATTATTAAGAAAAGTGCATTTGTCACTTTAGCAGGCTCATTGTAACTACCAAATATGTAAAAATGAGTACAGTCGAAGTGGTCGAATAAGAGACCGAAAAACACACTCTCTTAATCGTAGTTGTTTCATTTCAAGCACTATGTTTAGAATACAGCATTAGGGTAAAACTTACAAAATTCTGACCCATATCAGTTTCGTAAACTGCAATTTTCCACAAAGGGTTAAGACTGCAAGCAGTTACTGCCGGAAACGATTGACTATATTTCAGCTAAAACAATTAAAATATTGAGAACACTGAAGCAATATATCCAGTGCGTTCGAAATTATGATAGTTTGGGCTTTCTTATGGCGATATGGCACAATATGTAGTGAATGCATTGGACTTGTTGCAAGATTCTAAATGCGTTTATCGTTTAATGCGTCTTTTTATGTTTTTCTTTATGATTGTGTTATTCCTGCTGCGCCTCAGCGCAGCAGGTCTTTTAAATTTGTTCAGGCTGGGAGTCAGCACACATTTTATTTGTGAAACATGCATTTTACCGTAAATGCATGTGTGCAATGGTTTAAGATAGGCTTTACATGATTTCTGTGTGGGATTCTCTTTTGGCAGACTTCTGCTTTTAATACATATGTACAATTGCGCATATGTGCAAGTTATGTGGAATCTGACTGACATAAGAATTCGAAACTGGAAATTTTATTCTTTTTATTCCTGCTGGAGCAGGAATCTATAAAATGGCTTTTATTATCCCTGCTGGAGCAGGAATGTATAAAATGAAAACCAAAATGTTTTCTGTATAGTGAGTCATTTCTCTATTTAGACGCCCAATGTTCAAAACAGGGCCAGCTTAGGTGATTTTTTGCTTTCAGATTATGCAAATTAGGTTAGGATCCTATTTAAGCAGCAAAACTGACAACGTTTACGCAGTCTTCGACTGTCAGCAATCTACACGGTTGCGGATTTTTGAGCACTAGTGTAGCTTCGGAGCTACACATAGGTGCAGTATAGGTAAGAAGGTACTACGTAGCTTGCGCTTGGCATCACAAGTCAAGTCCAGTCATGGCATGGCAAGCATAGGCCTGCTCTTCCTGATCCTTAGTCAGATCAGAGAGAAAAAATTGAGCAGCGGAATGAAAAGTCATGAAGATTTAGTCTTGGAAATAGACTATTCCCTGTTTATTTGGGATCGAATATGTACTTTTTTAAAAGTGTACTGCTGATTCCAATGCAGTTACTTATTGCATTGTGCAATACTGTTTTGTTTGCTAAAGGAAATGACATCTGGCATCATAGAAATAACGATGATTTAGTTGGATATTTTAAAAAATAATATGTAGTAGCTTAATATCACAGGAACTAAAGAAATGTCAAGTGAAATTGTAATGTTAACCTGAAGCTTCTAAACGCTTAACCACGCTTCTGGCTAACTAAGGACAATGTTCGTAATTGAATAATTAACAGGTCTAAGCAGGAATACTGCCTCTTTTGGGGCCAACTTGTCTATCCTTAGCGTGTATTTTCTCTATATTACAATTTCAAGGCCCTATCTTCAACACAGGGCTAGTATAGAACTCTTTTTTAAGTTAAGTTATGCAAATTAGGTTTGCTGCTATTTAAGAGACCGAATTTGTGTCCTTCTTGCAGTTGCCAACTGTCGTCAATCTGAATGATTGCAAATATTTGGGTGCGTCAGTGCAGCTTCGGAGCTCACTTGTCGCCTTAGGGATATACCATACGCAATATAGTCATCTGAAGGGAAAAACTATGGCTGGAAGGAGATATTTCTGTGCCATGACAAATTAAAACGTTTAGAAATCTTTATCTCGCCTAAAGGCGAGACAGCTGTTATCGAAACTGGGTCTGATCGAACTGTGCAGAAACTAGGCTTAAGATTATGCCTATCAATAGCACTGCTCTCGCTTCTTTTAACGTTTTTGCCAGGAGGGTGCTTTGTTGTAATGCTGAATTTCAGGTGCATGCTGGTTCGCGACGTTATGTTTCTTGCAACCACTTTAACTAATTGTTCTAAAAATTTTATATTTTCGTGAAACTTCTGACAGGGGTCCTTGGCATAATTTTGTGTTCTATGACGCGAAATATTAACTACATTCCCCCGCCGGTTGAACGTAGAAATTGCTTTTATCGGCCAGTTCAACAATATGCAAATTAGGATTGAGTGATTGTTGTCAGTTGGAAGAAGCTCTCTGCTAGCACGCGCTTGATTTGATACATATACTGGATGTGACTGTAAGCACAGTCAAGCTATACCTAGCTGAGTTGCAAGTGATTGCGACTTCAACTGTCACTAAGTTTTCAAAATTTTTCTGAAAACTATCACCTACTAACTAAATTCTGAAATTCTCGAACTAGTGTTGTTTACTGTGTCAGCATGATTTCTCAGCTCAAAGTGATAGTCGTTAGCATTCGCGCTCGGGAATTTTTGGTTGGGTCATTCACTGTACCTTAGACCGGAAAAAAACCGAATTTTCCTGCCCTTTCGGCCAAAAACCGGCTTTCGGCGCGGCTCCACCCCCACTCCCCCTAACCAAAACTTATCGACTCCTGCATTCGTCTGACCATAACCAGTGGCTGGGATTCTATTTATCAAGATAGAGGATTCGGCAGTTTCGACGGCTGCCATTAAGCGTTTGTAGTGACGTGACATGTGCCGGAGGCGAATTTTTTCTGATAGCGTGAATGAATAGAAACCGAATTTTCCAAAACCTTTGCTCAAAGTATGCGCACAACAAGATGAAACCTGAATTGCGTGAGATATTCCTCTGGTGAAAGGGGTCTGAGCTCAAGTCAGCTGTGCGGAAGTCCTGCACTGTCCTGTGAAACCCCTAAGCCCCCCTAGAATAACTCGGCTTACAACTCCAAACGGGGTGAAAAGGGTTCTTAACCGGCTATATTAGGTATGTAATATCCACTTGGACGTATTAGGTAACTATCTGCAGCGAGATCATGCTCCTTTTAAGAGCCGCCTTGTTGATTTTTGATTATTGTAGATAGTTTGTAATAGATTTTTGCCTTGATCTCTTAAACCCTAAGGAGTCAAAGAATACTTTGAAAGTAGTAATAGGTGAGCACCAGGCGTATCGTTTGGGGGAGGTGGTGGTGTAAAGAGGCCGGGAGGCCCGGAGGCCGGGAGGCCCTGGGGGAGGTGGTGGTGTAAAGAGGCCGGGAGGCCGGGAGGCTCTGGGGGAGGTGGTGGTGTAAAGAGGCCGGGAGGCCCTGAGGCCGAGAGGCTCTGGGGAGGTGGTGGTGTAAGGAGGTCGGGAGGCTCAGCTGTAGCTTCAGGGAGACCGGAACCATTGCTGACCCTAGCTTAAAATTGAAAATTCGCTATTTTTAACGGGAAAAGCTTATCTATAGGGTTTTCGACCATGTAGAATTCAAATATGACCTTAGTTTTCCTCTACAACCTAAGCTCCGCGCTGCAAGTGACCGGAACCATGGCTGACCCTAGCTTAAAATTGAAAATTCGCTATTTTTAACGGGAAAAGCTTATCTATAGGGTTTTCGACCATGTAGAATTCAAATATGACCTTAGTTTTCCTCTACAACCTAAGCTCCGCGCTGCAAGTGACCGGAACCATGGCTGACCCAAGCTTAAATTTGAAAATTGTTTATTCTTAACGGGAAAAGTTTATCTAGGGGGTTTTCGACCATGTAGAATTCAAATACGAGCTTAGTTTTCCACTGCAACCTAAGCTCCGTGCTGCAAGTGACCCATGACCGGAACCGTGGCTGACCCAAGCTTAGATTTCAAACTTGTCAATTTTTAACGGGAAAAATTAGTGTATAGGGTTTTTGGGCATGTAGAATTCAAATATGAGCTTAGTTTTCCTCTGCAAAGTAAGCTCCGTGATGTATGTGGCCGGAACCATGATTGTTGTAGAGATAATGTTAAGCCAGGCGAACTGGCGGAAAAAATTTTATTTCAAGCAATATACAGCAGGGTTTACAAGTGACTACATATTATACCAGGTATAAATACAATTACGATAAGTTCAATGATTGCAGCCATGATGATTCCATGGTGTAATAAGCCATTCGGGTACTGTCCATCGCTTGCAGGGATGATTTCCCAACCATTCTGTAAATTCTACAGTTCGAGCATCACAGTCCATGTGTCCCAGCACAAATGCAACGTCAAATCGGGCTATATCCGTAGACTGGAACTTTCTATGACTTTTTAGCTGAAGCTCCTTTAGACGGGTATAAATTTTCCAAGTAACGCTCTTCTCCAATGGCTGATCAGGTTCCGGCAAGATCATCATAAGGTCGTTCTGCCCTGATGTTCGCAATGCTTCTCTAAGTAGAATTGAGGCATTGGGACCATGGCGATTGAGCGCGGTAATCACATCAAGATTTCTATCATGAGGGGGTGAACGAATCCTGAGCTTATCCGCTACGTTAGTGGTAAATAGTCCCACTTCCACCAGGTAATCCAATATCGGTTCCGCTTTCATGTCATTACAAAATAGCACCAAGTTATCGTAAACAAGATCCATAATAGCTACAATACAATGACAGGTGTATAATAGCATCTAGTAGAAAAAAAAGCGTGGCTAACAAGAGCCATAATAGCTACAAAAAAATGACAAGTGTATAATAGCATCAAGTAGAAGAAAATGCAACACACTACATCATTTGAAATAACGAACAACACACTACAAAACTGTGGCAC
>JASAND010027146.1:0-27689 GCA_030248195.1 Trissonchulus latispiculum
CATCGGTTCCAAATAAGACGGTATTTCGATCAAAAGTACGGTGCTTTGCCGGTTTCAGCTCCTCTTACCTTTGTCTGTGACTAGTATTGTCTGGAATTCCCCATTGGCTTGCCCCTTCTGTGGGAATTAGAGACGGGGTGGGGACTCTATCCTGATCTAAGCCTAACCTTCCTAGCAGTTTGTGAAATTTGTCTTCAATCTATTGGTTTTATTGCTCATTGAACCATTCTGTAACCACACCAACCAAAATTTTTGTGCAGCATTCCAAAAGTCTTCAAAAAGGGGTTAAAAATAAGTTCTAGACTCTGAACAGGTGGATTTGTGCACTTGCTAACCTAGAGACTACATCAGAATCTACACCATAGGCAAAGGCACAACATAGGCATAGGGTTACTGATAGGAGAACTATTTCCCTAACAGACCAGCAACTGTGAATAACTAGGATTTAACTCTCAAGTGTAAATTCAAACTAGTACTCAGGGAAAGTCACCCTAGCGGGCTGTGATTGAAACTTGGCTTATAAACTTAAAAGTTGGCAATAGAAACAGGTTTCCGCTTGGTATCTAATTGTATGATCTCTGGGATTACCATAGTGTCTGTAGTTGTATTGATAGTACCAAATTCTGAATTGTTCTCTGTTACCAATAAATTGTATATATAGCATCTCTCTCGAGTATTACTTGAAATAATCTGACTGACATCTCCGCTGAGTAGGAGCATGGCCGCAGATTCGCAGGTAGCATCTCTGCATTTGTTAGATGCTAGTTGAGCTCACGTACCCAACAGGCGGACCGTCTGGATTAGGTTAGACCCACACTAGGCTAGCTTGATCCTTAGACCTAAGAGTAGCCCCACATCTTCTCGCCGTCTGCCTCTGTGTAGCAACGAACTTTGAGCCCCTGGATTTCATCCTCTTTGTTACATATTTCTCAAAATTATAGTTTTTAACTGTGTGAGGTACTGCGTGTAACCTCTGTAATAAGCTATTGTCGGACTGGAAAGTAAACGATTGCAAGGAAAGAGGAAGAAAAGAGATAAAGAAAAAAATATTGAATAAAGTAAGAAGAAGAAGTAGAAAATAAGGGAAAAATGAGAAAGAGGGGGCGGCGAGGGCCCGACTTTAACGTATGATTTCGAGAGTGGGACTCAAGGTCCGATTAGGTTGGTTTTAGACTCGCACTTACATATTTTAAAGAAAATCCTAAAGGGGAAAGGGGCAGCTCAATCTAGAGGGAGAAATTCGAAATAGGCTTCTGAAGCCAACCCATTCTTAGGCGAGCTATTCCCCCCAGGCGTACCCCAATCCCAACCTAGGGTTCCAAGAGGTGGACAAAATTTGGAGGGAGGTATCCTAGAAGGGGAGAGAAAAAACCTCTCCCAACAGAACAACTCAAGGGGTGTCTGTGATTTTCCCCCCAGAGCCTCAAACGAGAGCGGCCATCCGCTAGTACCCCAAAATCACAGACTGACTGGAAAGGGTGAATTTTGGTCTCACGTTAACTTTTCTTTGAGTCTTTTTGCAATCATCTTTTCGATGATTGGCTGCTTTCATGATTGCGTATTGTCATTGGTCGGTTTGAAAGGGAAGACCCAGCCTCCTTCTTTAGAATTTGCACCTGAGCTGTTTGTCATCTTAATTGCGTAATTTTTTATGGCTTTGGGTCCGATCTCAAGTGGCCCAAAGTACCCTAACAGCCATGGCCCTAAAACTTTATGGCGTTTTTGTCTTCGAGGACCTTTGTCCTGGAGTTGATTTCTATAGATGAAATTTTGTTTGTCAAACAGACGCGCAGGCGAAAGAGAAGCCGATGAAAACTAGACTCAGCGAGAAAAGATTAGTGTCACTTTCTGTGACGTTAAAAGGAAGATTAGTTTTCACACATGCACAGACACTCAGGCTGCAGAGTACCCATTCACTCAAACTCAGAGGAGGGGAGAAACAGTGCAAGTCTTCACCAGTTTGCACACACTGTAAAGAGGGGAGCAACAGGGAAGTAGAAAAAGTGCCCCTCCTGACCTTTTTTATGCGTACAGGAAAGGGAGAAATCTCCGTTACAATTTCTATATTGAAAGGATCGCCTTATTGTTTTCACGTGAATAATTCTCGCACACATAAACTCAAGGAAAGAGAGATGACTGTGATTGAAGCGTATGAAGTAGTAATCCTATTAGACTCGTTAACGTTCGGGCATAGTAAACAGGTCCACAAATACCAAACAAGTTTCCTCACAACTGTACACTTGTTTCAAAATGACACAAACTTACGTATACATTGTACATACAAGATTAATAGAGTTGTCATAATTCAATTTTCGTTACAAATACTTTCAAGTTAGAATCAAAAAATATTTACTGTTGTTCCAGTCACGGAAACTATAACTGTGGCGTTTTGGATCGCCGCCAAAATCCAAATTGAAAGTTTTTTCCATAAACTAAAACCTAAAACTTGAACTATGCTAAAATGGAGGAGTATGGCACAGAGTTGGCGCCGGGTCCGGGTACCCGCGGGGACCCGCGGGTACCCGCGGTCCGGGCCGGGTCCGGGTCCAACTTTAGGACCCGCGGGTCCGGGTACCCGCGGGTCCAAATCCGGGTCCGGATCCAAAATACTGAAGAAAACTGAATTTTGGTACATTTAGGCTGTTAAAACATTACAATTTGTTGTATAAAAGGTTGGTAGAACGGATGTGTTGGACATTGAGATACAATGTTCAGTTGTTTAGTTGAGGACTTTCTGATCTATGCTGCTAAGCTGGGCTTATACTAAAATTGGAAGTAGAAATACAACAACTCGAATTGATAAGTTAGCATAAAATTTTGCAATGCACGCAAAACTTAATCTAGTAGGTAACAAGCTCAAGGACATTGTTTTCAAAAACAAGCCACCAAAAATTCGTTCACCCTCTTTCCTCCAAAGCATTCGTAACTTATCCGACTGACAGTCTCACACTGTCTTTGGACTATCACAAAACTTGTACTGCTTTTGTTAGCCCTAGCACTCAAAAATTGTCGTGAGGCGTAAAATAAGTTTACCTAAAGCTTATCACAGGTTTTAGTCAGGACTGGACTATTACAGTAGTAAAGTTGCAGCGAAATCTAAGAATGCAGTGAAATTTATGAGTGCAGTGATTTGAAATGCAAACTGGTAAGTTTTTTAGAACCGGGTACCCGGATCCGGGTCTGGACGGGTCCGGGTTCGGCATAACGGTTCCGGGTCCGGGCCGGGTCTGAAAATTTGGACCCGGAGCCAACTCTGGTATGGCACGTTGATAAGTTTTATAGTTTAATAAGTTTTTTACAACTTTGCGAGGCGTTTGGTTTGACTCGGTCGGGCTTTTCTAAGCCACAAGCCTTTAAGCCAGAAGGAGCTCATCCATAAAATTTCGCCGAAATTCTGGCAAACAGTAAGCAACATTAATTGAAGAGATTTCTCCGTTTATTCACTTATTAATTTTTTGTCATTAATGCTTAGCAGCCTAGCGGCGTGCGTGCACGAATTTTGCGCCTGCTTCGAGCTTTAGAACACAAACATAGCGCTCAAAACTCTTTGAAGTGATGGGTCTGATTTGCACGGGGGGGGGGGCGAGCAGAGCATAGTTTTTGCTATGATAACATAGAGTGTGCCTAGTGGCACACTCTTATATTATGAACTCTTGTTAATACCTAGCTACGGCGTAACAGTGCGTTCTATTTCGGGAATGGCCCAGAAATGGCCATTCCCTCGTGATCGCCCGTGTTGTGTTTCCTTGTGTGCATGAAAAGCCAAAGGGTGTATAATAATTGCTGTTTAGTAATTATTATTACGAAAAACGTGGTAAGGACAGGTTTAGATTATTAGGAGGAGCCGGTATTCCCCTTTTAAAGTCCTGATTATTAACAAACTTAATGCGATCTGAAAGTATGGCTCTGTTTTTTTAGTGTTTTTGACGACCTCATGTTTTAATCAGGCAAATGTTAAAAACAAGGTACTATTACAACAATGAGTGTTTTAAAGGCCACGGAAGAATATGGCCGGCAATCTAATAGAGATATTATTGAGAATTGAGTCGAAAAGGAACATCCTGGACTATTTAAAAAAATGTGCGAAAGCAAGCGAAACTGTGACTTTCGAACAATTTTTAAATATGTGTTTTGCGAGGCTTGGCGGCTCGCAAACCACCTGGAAATTCCACCCAAAAATACCCCAGAGGGTAGGGCGAAAGGCCCGCACCTTCATAAAATACAATATATAAAAATAGAGGCCCGACACTATCATAAAAAAGGTGGTCTTCGGGGTCCGAAGACACCGGAAAATAGCAGACGTGACCGCAGGGACCGCCTCGAAGGCATAGAGGTCCCCGGGACAAAAGCAGTGCACGCCGTGAGCCGTCCGAAGACATATGGGCTCCCGGGGGAGGCCAGGTTCGTGAGTGCCTGGCTGGCAGTTCCTGATATAGAAAATACGGGGAAAGGGGAGAAGGAGAGAGGTGCAGTTATCCAGGCCTCCATATAATTGGCGCAGGACACATCTCTCCCGGGTACACACGGACGAAAATGGGGGAAATAGAAAAATAATTCTATGGGGAGAGAGACCAGCCTCTCTCCCCGACTGCCAGCCAAGCACTGACTGAAAACTTCGGCTTTCAGCCGAGATCCCAGAGGCTGTGATAACACGAAAGACCTTTTTTTACTCAACAAAACAATTATTACAGTGACGGAAATAGTAATTTCATTATACATATTTTATCAAACACCTTTAAAAACTATTAGTAAAACATGTTCGTAGAGTTTCAAGCCGAACGAGCATGATCAGAAGCTTCTTTAAAGGATTTTCCGGAGAAAGAGGACCCTTGCTTCTTCTGATGTAATTGAGCATTTAACAGCGGTTAACGTAAACTAGAAGCACTTACGACCCATAGTCCTATGACAAGAATTCATTCCCGCAATGAGAGCCTTCGATTGATGTAATATGCTATATTTTGAAACATTTGAAAAGTCGCTGTTTTGTAAAATTCGAGGGTCCCGTTTGTCACGCTGAGAAGTACTGGACGTAGCTGTCAGCTTAATTCATGGTGCAAATACATAGATCCAAGGGGATGAATACACAAGTTGAAATACAAAATAGACAGTTTATGGCCATACTGTTGTCGTAATTCGGCCAAATCTTCGAAAAAAAACAGAAATTTCAAACATTTTGCTAAAATTTCCCATTTTTGCGCCAGAAAATCTCGAAACTACAATGGAATCATTGCTATCAATGGAACAGCCAATTCATGTTACTACTGAACACTGGAGCTAGAATTTTTATTTAGCTCTTTGAATTAGAGCTATTTGCAATTCTTTCCGAAGACCCTACTTTTCAGCTACAAGAAATGTTGAAATTTGACGATTTTTCCATTGCTTGCAATAAATAAAAATTTGAAAAAATTTTAGGGGCCTAAATCAAAATTCTACTTTCAGTGTACCGAAGTTTATGATCATAAGCTACAAACATTATGAATACAAAATTATGCAGAATTACAACTGTTCGTCGAGAGATTTCTCCGGCGCAAGAATATAATCACCACTTTTTCAGTATCCCATGTTTAACACATGCAGACCCCAACTTTAACGTGAAATTACTCAACGACCGTAAGAGATACGAGTTTAATTTTAAAACACGTTAAAATATCCCACTCAAAGATCATTGTGAAAATGAGCGAAATCGGAGATGGTCGAAAAATTGGGCAAAAATGGACCCCCCTTAAGTTCAGAAGTGCGCTTAAATCTAAATCCGTGATTTAAAATCGCCAGCAGCTGTTTGTTTGTTCTGCTGTGCAATTTAAATATAAGTCGTACCTTGACCAAGTAGAAGTATTTAAACAACTTTTATCAGCTAACTGAAAACACAATGGGCTCCATAAGCTACAGTGCCACAAACGTTGTGTAGTTCTTGATACACTTTGTAGACATACAGACAGACATCGTAGAGTTTGGTGTAAGTTTGCTTGATTTTTCTCGGTCTGTTTTTGCCCATTTTCCTGATTCTGTGCTCAGGATTTAGCAGGATGTTAGCTCAGGATTAAATTTGAAATTAAAACAAAAATTAACTGCCGATAAGAAAAAGCGTTTTCTTAAGCTAGTTCAATATTTTTTAAATTTTAAAGCTATCTAGATTTTTGCTTTAAGTGTAAGCCAAAACAGTGATGTTGTAGGAATATATTCAAATGATGGGAAATACAGCCAACTGTGAAAGCATAATATTATTTCAGTTTTGTATATGTTCAGCAACTGCGAAAACGTAGTATAATACGAAATTGGCAGAACCGACAAAACATAATTCAAACAATTCATAATAGATAGATTAACATCTGAATAACACATGCTGAAGAACAGTATCAAAAGCTGTAGCAAGAGTCCATAATTAATTCTTTATATTATAGAAGAAGAGTAAGGCACTAGAGGTAGAGTTGGGATCGGTTCCACTAGAACCGGTTGGAACCGGAACCGGAACCGAACCGGAAGGAATTTTAGAACCGGAACCGGAACCGGTAGAATTTGGAACCGGCCGGTTCCACTCTTAAAAATGGACTTGAACTAATTTTTTTGCAGGAGTTTAAATTTTGCAAAAGCTGGATTTTGTTTTTGTGGTTGCCATTCACTGTTGCCATTCATGTTGTCTTTTTCAAGCTAGTGACTGAAATTGAAACTAAAAATCTAGTTTGAACTGAAACTAAACAAATTTAGACCTGAAGGCGAAATATGTAGGATGAGACTGATTATAATTAAGAGTTTCAAAACTAAACGTGAAATGAAGGTACAATTATTGGAACTGAAACTGAAGCTGACACTCCATAGAATAAATTTAGACCCTAAACTGAAAACGACAGGTTCAGCTTCCACTGAAGGTGACACAAACTCACTTTTCAGGCGATCGAGGCACGTTTCAGGTTTCACTGAAGCCGAGGCATAGAATTAAGTGAAATTTCAAATGTTTCTTTGAATCAACACTAGTGACATTATCCTGTCTGTTAAGACAACAATTAAATGTTAAACATACTTGATAAATTAGGAACATGTATTGTAAGGGAAAATTTCTACTTCCTTTATTCCGGAAGGAATTTCGTAATTTTTTGTTTTCATGCTTCTGATTTTTCAAATTTTATTAAGTAATTTTGTGTGTATTACAAAATGCAGTTGTGAAAATGTCTCTAAATTAATTTTAACGAATTTGTGAAATTTTCTGTTCTAAAATTCCAATTGTAATTGATGAAAGACGGGCACTTTCGTTCAGACGTGAACGATACATCGCGGAATGAAACCTTTAACCAGCTTACATATTTGAATATTAACCTCATAGAAAAGATGAGAGCTCGATGGGATGTAGTCGGAAATGGAGTATATCTTCTCATAAAATTGGTAAATGGAAGGTGGTGTTCTCAGCACGCAAGATTTAAGCAACATTTTTTTAAAAAATTAGTAAATTTTAGAGGAGTAGAAAACTTCGAAAGTTAATTACTTATTTTCTTATTTTTAAGCTATCGGCAACGGAGACGAAAGTCAATCAAAGTTCAAATAATGGAACAGCATGTAGAAGTATCTGTTAGCTATTTTGTGTAATCAAGCGGCTGTGCATTTCCTCATTAAATATAACTTTAATATATATATGTTCTTCTTTCCAATTTGGCTTTCAGCTTTTAAATATTTTAAATGCATTTAAATGGTTTGGAAACTATTTGCTGCTGACACTGTAGTCTTTTTAAAGAAATAAAAATTTAAGCTCCAGTATATCTCAATTCTCAGCATGTTTTACTGAAACGTTGTGCAGTTTACAAGATTCTGTCTGATTACAAGGCGCTGTCTGCATTTAGATGCACAGTAGAATCTCACCGTGAATTATCGAAACAATTTGCTCGACCATACTAAAGTTTTAATTTTTTTACAAGTTTTAGTGTATGTTGTGCATATAGTAACAGCATTTGCAATGGAGCAAATTCAAGGTAAGGCAAAAACTTTAAAATTCCAAGTAAACAAAAAAGTTTAACCCAGTTGGTTATTATCGCATTACCTATTCCGATTGTTTTGCAGTATTGCTTTATAATTTTGATTGTATAACCCTTGCTGGGTGCCTGCATCCAATATTAAATAATGTTAAAATGTAACTACGAATTTTGTACTTGGAACCGGGAACCGGAAGCTAGAACCGGAACCGGAACCGGAACCGGAACCGATACTCTAGAACCGGAACCGGAACCGGTTTTGAAAATTGGAACCGGTCCCAACTCTAACTAGAGGGCTTCTCTTCTTGGCATTGCGTAACGGTGCTCCGCCCACAATACGCAAATGTTCCCCCGTTTGGTGGGGGGATCGACAAGCATATCCCCTCCCCGTTTGGTGGGGAGTATGCAAAAGGGATCCCTATTTGGTGGGGGGGGGGGGGGGTTGGCAGAAGGTTGGTCCCCGTCATCTCCCCGTTTGGAGGGGGGGTCTCGCCAAGTCATGCTAAGATTAGCTGAATCTGATTGGCTGTTGGCGACCGCCAAACGACCTCTTTTGCTTACCCCCCCACCACACGGGGACCCCTTTTGCCTATCCCCCCCTCCACCAAATGGGGACCTCTCTTTGCTACCCCCCCACCAAACGAGGACCCATTTTCTAATAGAACAAAAACTACCGTAATCCTCTGCTCTACCCCTCCACCAAACGGGGAGGGGGTCTCTGCAATCTGATTGGCTGTTGACTACCCCGCCACCACACGGAGACCTCTTTTTGCTCCCCCCCCCCCCCCAACCAAACGGAGGGGAGGTATGCTTTGTCGAAAAGAGCTACCCCCCCACAAACGGGCGAATATTCGCGTATTGTGTGCGGAGCATCGTAACACAATGCCAAGAAGAGAAGCCCTCTAGTGGCTTAGTTTTCTTTTTCCTAGTGCAATTATGCATTTTTGGCTGTAGCCTTGGTTTTGGTTTTTTGTGTTCCAAAGACTTCTGAAACTTTCGTTACACTTCCAATTCAGGATTTTGTTATTATACTTTTCAACACTGCTCATCAACATTAGCTTCTTCGCCGGAATGAACCAACATTATTTATTGTTGGGATTTCTTGTGTTGGCTGCCGTGGTATTGTATTGGTGGATAGTGGTGCCTTCGGACATGAGCTATAGCAGAGTTCTGAACTTCTTCGTCCAAATGGGGCCAGGTAATGACGAATCTCTTTGATACTTCTACAGATGACACCATGAAGCCATACAAGAATAAAGAAAATACTGTGAATAATTCTCGGTCCCCTGTTGGTGCGTACATAATACACGTATTTATGCATATGTGTAATTACAAAATATTAGCTAGCTTTTACATGTATTATGTGCATTACTCTATATATATATATATATATATATATATATATATATATATATATATATATATATATATATATATATATATATATATATATATATATATATATAAGGATTTTGACAAGTTAGCAAGTTATATGTTTAACGTGTAAATAAGACAGCCTAGACTGTCATAAGATGACAGGCTAAGGTGCAAACTAAGCAAAACAGCATGAAAGGGGTGGGTGTGCAGTGTTCTTAGACTGTCAAGCAGGCCTTAGCCTGTCATTTCTGTTAACCTGTCACGCCTGCGTATTTGCGTCTATAATTTCAAAGAAACAGTGCCGCTTTTTGCTTATGACAGGCTAGCGCGATAGAGTTCTTAGACTGTCAAGCAGGTCTTAGCCTGTCATTTCTGTTAACCTGTCAAGCCTGCGTATTTGAGTGTATAACTTCAAAGAAACAGTGCCGCTTTTTGCTTGATGACAGGCTAGCGCGATACGCATCAAATGGTTACCGAATTCTCGCACCCTTTCAAAACAGCTAAAGTGGAAAAAACAGGAATCGTGGTGTATCTAACGTCTGACACAAAGCCCTGATCACTTGTATTGGACAGCATTTAATATTTATCACAGAACTTAATAAGAGTCATAGGGTTTAAGTTAAGCCCAGCCTAAAGTTTCAGACAAATTAGGGACTTGTCTCTCCTAAACTTTCAATCCTTTTCATGTCCAAGCTGAATCAACTGAAAACGGAAAAAAACAAACAGGGTGCCTACATTTTCTGATTTAAGCTTTATTCTTCCATTCTTTCAGATCTACCAGTGACAGAGCTACGACTGAATCATTCCGCCGATTTCAAAGATCTGGTTTGTCGATTCCCGATTCTAGATCCCTGGGATCCGTCCATCCGAAAATATATCTCAGAATCCGGCGATTTCAACTGCGTTCAAGTCCAGCCATTTCTAACCTACTTAGACTCAAACCGAACCCTTCGTCTGAATGACAGCGAACTATTAAATCTGAACAAAACAATGAGTATCGATTGTTTCTGGAATAGTTTCGATCGAGGTAAGTCAGATAGATCGATCAAAAGAGGAGAGATCAATTCGCTAAATGATTCCGCGGTTCTTCCGGAAGATAGTGATCTATTTGAGGTGAACTGTTATCGAAATAATACACTAATTTATTTTAATGCCTACGCTGCACCCAAAACGTTAAACTCGACCGTGGAAAAACCGAATTATCAAAACCTCTCGGTTTTGATTTTTGCCCTGGAAAGTACTTCACTTTCATTGTTTCGGAGACATTTGCCGAAAACGCACAAATTTCTGACCAACCAAATGGGTACCTACATTATGCACGAGTACAACAAAATTGCTGACAATTCCTTTCCGAATATGGCAACGGTTTTGACTGGGAAAAGAATATCGAACGAAGATGAAGGAATGACGGGGGAATTCCCGAATTTCGAGTTTCACGGATTCTACGATGAGTTTCCGATAATTTGGAAAAACTTTTCACAGCGAGGCTACACAACGGTCTATATCGAAGACGAGGTTCAGTGGGGTCTATTTACTTACTTACGCAAAGGATTTCGCCAGAAACCGGTAGATATCGACTACCGCCCGCTGTTTCAGCATCTTTTGGATCATCGAAATAGCAAAGGTCCCGCAAAAGCGTCAGAATATTGTTTTGGTAACAATGCTACGATCACGTACCAATTGGACGCGCTACTGAAAGTGCTCGAAAAATATGGTCGCAGTCGTCGCTTATTCACTTACTTTTTCCATACCCAACTTAGCCACGGTTGCGAGGCGCCCCTTGGAAAAGCAGACCGCATGGTTGAACACTTATTCCGAAATGCGATGTCAAAAAATCTACTGAACGAAACGATAGTGATTTTTATGGGCGACCATGGACATAGACACGCGGATATCAGAAAGACTTTAGTCGGTCAAATCGAGGAAAATATGCCCATGCTTCAGTTTTATTTTCCAAGTTGGTTTTTCCGAATTCATCCCGAAATTCAACAGAATCTTATCATCAATCAATATCGACTGTCGTCCAATTTCGACGTTTACGAAACAATTGTCGACATATTGAATGGAAATTTCAATGGAAGTCAGCGAAATTCAGGCTCACGCGGACTCAGTCACTTGTACGAGATTCCTGCAAATCGAACCTGCCGGTCTGCGGGAATCCCGGTCAAATACTGCACTTGTACGCAGGTCAAGCCAGCCAACGTTTCCAGCGACGTTCTGGCGACCGCTGCTGAAAACGTTGTGCTGACTGTGAACCAGTTGCTTCGGGCCAAGCCTGAGTGTGCTAAACTCAGCTTGAAAAATGTGAACTATGTCAATTCGGTCACTGTTGGAAGCGAAACCAGTTCACCGAAGAAACCAAATCTACTTAGAGTAGCTGTCACTGTAAATCCGAGTGATGCAATTTTGGAGGGACTAGTGACAGTTAATGGTCATAAATTCAGGACGAATAAAGATATCAGTAGACTGAATAAATATGGCAATCAATCAGCCTGTATTGATGACCCAGTCTTACGCAAATATTGTTTTTGCACATTGTAATTTTGTTTTCTCTGTTAATTTATTCCATGTTTTGCTTGTTATATCGAAGAGAACGTTTATTATACTTAAAACATTGAAAGAAAACAACATGATGCATTACCTTACCGATCATTTTGCATTTTCCCTTTCAAACCGGAGAATACTCGTAACTCGGAGAGTTTAAAATAAAATTAATCGGCTGATGAAGTGAACGGAACGTCCAAGATCCGAGTAAGAGCAAGACATCGAAAGCGCTGCAAAAAACGAAGTTGTCTTATATAATCAGTGCTGCCAAGCAGTGGTAGAAGGGCAAGTTCAGCTTGTTCTCTCTAGTTCACTAATATAACCAAGAGTGTATAATAGATACACATAATACAAAAATTCATAGCAATGTAATCTGCAACAATTTTTATATCATTAGAAAGAGCAGAAAAAATGCTACAAAGTTACCGAATTAGTTTTTTAATTGCATTAACCTAATTAACGTTATAATTAATTAATTAAAATAACTAATAAATTACCTACAGTAATCCTTAGGCTAATGAAAAATGTTGAAAGCTTGAAAAATGTGAACTATGTCAATTCGGTCACTGTTGGAAGCGAAACCAGTTCACCGAAGAAACCAAATCTACTTAGAGTAGCTGTCACTGTAAATCCGAGTGATGCAATTTTGGAGGGACTAGTGACAGTTAATGGTCATAAATTCAGGACGAATAAAGATATCAGTAGACTGAATAAATATGGCAATCAATCAGCCTGTATTGATGACCCAGTCTTACGCAAATATTGTTTTTGCACATTGTAATTTTGTTTTCTCTGTTAATTTATTCCATGTTTTGCTTGTTATATCGAAGAGAACGTTTATTATACTTAAAACATTGAAAGAAAACAACATGATGCATTACCTTACCGATCATTTTGCATTTTCCCTTTCAAACCGGAGAATACTCGTAACTCGGAGAGTTTAAAATAAAATTAATCGGCTGATGAAGTGAACGGAACGTCCAAGATCCGAGTAAGAGCAAGACATCGAAAGCGCTGCAAAAAACGAAGTTGTCTTATATAATCAGTGCTGCCAAGCAGTGGTAGAAGGGCAAGTTCAGCTTGTTCTCTCTAGTTCACTAATATAACCAAGAGTGTATAATAGATACACATAATACAAAAATTCATAGCAATGTAATCTGCAACAATTTTTATATCATTAGAAAGAGCAGAAAAAATGCTACAAAGTTACCGAATTAGTTTTTTAATTGCATTAACCTAATTAACGTTATAATTAATTAATTAAAATAACTAATAAATTACCTACAGTAATCCTTAGGCTAATGAAAAATGTTGAAAGCTTGAAAAATGTGAACTATGTCAATTCGGTCACTGTTGGAAGCGAAACCAGTTCACCGAAGAAACCAAATCTACTTAGAGTAGCTGTCACTGTAAATCCGAGTGATGCAATTTTGGAGGGACTAGTGACAGTTAATGGTCATAAATTCAGGACGAATAAAGATATCAGTAGACTGAATAAATATGGCAATCAATCAGCCTGTATTGATGACCCAGTCTTACGCAAATATTGTTTTTGCACATTGTAATTTTGTTTTCTCTGTTAATTTATTCCATGTTTTGCTTGTTATATCGAAGAGAACGTTTATTATACTTAAAACATTGAAAGAAAACAACATGATGCATTACCTTACCGATCATTTTGCATTTTCCCTTTCAAACCGGAGAATACTCGTAACTCGGAGAGTTTAAAATAAAATTAATCGGCTGATGAAGTGAACGGAACGTCCAAGATCCGAGTAAGAGCAAGACATCGAAAGCGCTGCAAAAAACGAAGTTGTCTTAATCAGTGCTGCCAAGCAGTGGTAGAAGGGCAAGTTCAGCTTGTTCTCTCTAGTTCACTAATATAACCAAGAGTGTATAATAGATACACATAATACAAAAATTCATAGCAATGTAATCTGCAACAATTTTTATATCATTAGAAAGAGCAGAAAAAATGCTACAAAGTTACCGAATTAGTTTTTTAATTGCATTAACCTAATTAACGTTATAATTAATTAATTAAAATAACTAATAAATTACCTACAGTAATCCTTAGGCTAATGAAAAATGTTGAAAGCTTGAAAAATGTGAACTATGTCAATTCGGTCACTGTTGGAAGCGAAACCAGTTCACCGAAGAAACCAAATCTACTTAGAGTAGCTGTCACTGTAAATCCGAGTGATGCAATTTTGGAGGGTCTAGTGACAGTTAATGGCCATAAATTCAGGACGAATAAAGATATCAGTAGGCTAAATACATACGGTAATCAATCGGCCTGTATTGATAACCCGGTCTTGCGTAAATATTGCTTCTGTATATAAAGTTTATGTATTTCTTTCCTTTAGTTTATTTTTATGTTTTGCTTGTTAAATCTAACAGGGTTCAATCATTAAACTTAAAGCACTAATTTAGTAAATTAGAGTGTACATATATATAACATGAATTGACTAACGGATTTTGGCTATTATTTTTTCTTGCTTTTTTTACTAAATGAAGTCGGGTTGACGGAAAACAGAAAAGGACGTCGACTACTTGGGGGGATCATAGCATCACCATACAAAAGTGCCCCTGAGACTTCAGCCAAAAATGAAATCTTGTGAAAATCGTCGTACCATAGGATAATGAGGGAGAATGGGTTGTGTCACTGCCTCTGACCCGGCAAAAATGGGTAGATTCTCTCATCTTGAAGAAAAAGGAGCCGGCCCTCCCACCCATAAGGAAAAATGGGCAGACCCCTCGGCGATTTGTAGCAACATTTTTTAGCAAATTTTAGCGATTTTTTGGCCTAAAATGTAAAACATTGCAGTTTTTGCAAGTTTGGGGTACACCTCCTTAATCTTTTGAACTTTTTAGAGATAGATTGCTCCTCAGAGCAGGAGTAGATTCCCCACAATTTCTGACCAATGTTAATGTTCGTAACCGATATTTTTGGTTCTAATTCAAACAAACGTCGGATTTACTAAATTGTGCGTCGGTAACGCATACTCCGGTAAAAAGGTTTATCTGCAGTAGTCAGAATTTCATTAGTCAGAAACTAACTTTTCAAAATTTCGTCAGTCAGAATTTAATTAGTTAGAATTTAGGTTTTTGAAATAATATAAGTTGAACTTTCATTTGTCTGAATTTCATATATAAGTCAGAATTTCATTAGTCAGTATTTCGTTTGTCAGAATTTTGCAGAACAAGCAAGTTTCAAGATGGCTGATCTTATTGATAATTTTATAAAATGGCCTCTGGTCGACACAAATGTCCTGGCACTACCACCAGCAAGCAACGAGCAAAACTCTTTTCAAAATGGTTCTCAAACAACTGAGTTGGTTCCGCCTACACCTACGACGGACCTACCTACATCTTACAGACAGGAAATGCAGATAGGCTGTCTCGTTCGAATCCTAAAAGAATCAGAACGGCCAAGAATCTATACATAATAACTGTTGGATTATGTAACTCTTCTTGGTATGGCGCAAATCATCAAGGGTCTTTTTGGGGAAGAGTTAAGAGCTACAAAAAAGTTAATTTCAGCTCTGCTCTTGTCTACTTTACCCTACTTTATGATTGTGCAGCAACGTGCAAAATTTTGAAGAAACTAGGAAACAAAATTCTGACTTCATACGAAATTCTGACAACTGAAAGTTCAACTTATATTTCAAAATTTAAATTCTGACTAATGAAATTCTAACTACGAAATTCTGACTAATGAAATTCTGACTAAAGCCTAGTTCACAGAAATCAGTCAAGTCAAGTCACGTTACGTCACGTCAAGTAAAAGTTTAAAGTAAAGTTAAGTCAAGTCAAAGCAAGCGAGACCATTCATAACAGAAGTCACAATGATCCGCCCATATAAGAATTTGACCAATCAGAGTCGTAACCATTGCGATTTAAGTTCCCTCCCTTTCCCTTTTTGCTCCAAGTGTCGTGAAATTACAGATCAGTACTTAGAATAATAAAAGGTTTAGTTTACGAAATTAAAGTATTTAAAAACAAGTTTCAGGGAGGCTGCTGCTAAATTAGAAGCAATAAGTTTAGAGAAAAATCAGTTTCGAAAAAAATCTGAAAATGTATTTTTACAAGCAGAGCATGTAACCTGAATAGCATCCGCAGAGTCGTTTTCCATAGTAATACACACAATAAAAAGCTTCAAACGAAGCAACACCAAGCATACTGCACATATTGATTGTGTCTGTCTGGTGTAGATTTGTCTAAGTCTGATTGGCTGAAATTTCACGTTTTCAAGTCAAAGTAGAACGTTGGTCTACTTTGATTTGAAGGGCTTCAAGTCAAAGTCCAGTCAAGACAAGTCAAAGCAATTCTGACTTTGACGTGACTTGACTTGACGCGAAACTTGGTGGCTGTGAACTAGGCTTAATACGATTCTGACTGATGAAAATAGACGGTTCCGTTCATACCGTTCACAATTTTAAGAAACCAATCAAATGTGGATGTAAGATCTTTTCCCTTTGGTTAGGATTTAGGGTAATTAATTAGATGCGTCTCCAGGACTAGAGGTGGGGCCGGTTCCACTAGATCCGGTTGAAACCGAACCGGAATAATTTTTAGAACCGGAACCGGTAAAATGTGGAACTGGTAAGCTTCTTAAAAAATTGACAAAATGATGAAAAGTTCACCTAATCAAAATGTGTCTCGTCGATTACAGTTTTGACCCACTATTACCAACCAAGAATGGTATTAAAAACAAAACGCTTGTGTTACGCTAAAAACCACACTACAAGGTCAGAACAGTTAAAACTTCAAAGCAGTACAAAACGCCTAACCAACTGTTTGATGTAAGACTACCTATAAATTTAATACCAAGACAAGCAATAATAACAACAAATTATCATCTTTCAATCAAGCCGTATTTCGAACTTGTCAGCAACTTCAGAGTTTGATGATGCGCACTGAAACAAAGCAGCACAAAACAACTATACAAAAACCGAAGCGTCAAAATAAGAGCTATAATGAAAACAGTTTAGGACAGTATATTGAGTCGTTAAAATTATTCAGACTTAAAACGAAATTGAAAATAGTAAAGATTAGTGATGGGCACCGGATGTTTTCATATCCGGATATCCGTGTTCATATTCGGATTCACAGTTGAAATTTTAATTTTTCTGTCAATTATTTGGTACGCTGTATTATTTCTATAATACAGCCAAACCACAACATTGATTGCAAAAAGATTTTCAAGGAACTTTTTGAAAAATATTTTAAAAATGTTAAAATTGTTTTCAAAAATTTTGTAATTTTTCATTAATTTTCTGAAATGCAAACGGCCATCTGGATATCCAGTTCCCATCAGTAGTAAAGATTGAGTATAATAATACTGCATAAAAATATTAATACGAAGCCTCCAGTAATGACTGACTTTTGTAAATAATCGAAAAATCACTTTGAGGAAATTTCAAACGTGTATATACCTTCGATCAAAAAACCATTAATGAACAACAATTGATTAGTCGAAAGAACAATGAGATTGCAGTCGTGTCAAAGGGATAATTGTAAGTCACCTATTTAGCAATTTTTTCTACAGCTCAAAACGTCAGCCATTTCAATACTTTCTGTTTTCCGTTCAGAGCACGCGACAGTAAGAAAAAGTACGAGAAATTTAATCCCAATAAAATCGAGTAGAGTATTAAAGCACATCCTAGAACCAAGACTACGCCCTTACCTGCCGGGTCGAATGATGGAAAAGGTGCCAGGGATACTCAAATCTACCACGGTTGAACCCAGCCTAGACAGAGGAGAGTCGGAAAGGGTTCCTGCATCCACGATAAGGTCGATGCGAGGCCAGAGAGAATGAAATTCCTAAACAAACTAAAATACTATTGCGCATAAAAGATTTTTACATTTACATATTTAAATTTAGATTCCCGTGGGAAGGGAGAAATTGTTCGCGCAAAAATAAGCCTAAAATGGTGTTTTGGGAGTATTTTGTCTGTACAAATGCAGAAATTCCTCAAAATACCTGGGATCAGACTAAAAAGACCACAAAAATTCCCGGGATGGGAAGAGGTGTTTTCAGGGGACTTTTTACGGCATTCACCCCCCCCCCCTGCAAAAATACACTGTACATAATGTGAAGACTGTGAAGATAGCTACCTTTCGCCAAGTCCGCAAAGCAGGTGAACTTCGTGAAAAAGTTTTCAAAGAGCTGTACCGTACACAGTACTGGCTTATTTGTAGACCAAAATTTATGGTGGGGGGCTAAATGGGGGCTCGCCCAAACGGGGCATATTTTATAAAACTTTTTCGAATTTTTGCGTAAAAACTGCCAAAAATCTCTAAAAAACTGACTAGCTTCAGGTATATATTTGTTAGGCTAAAATCGCGAAAATTCCGTTAAAAATCCACCGAAGCCAGAAAAACCTTTGACCATTTAGGGTTAAAATGGTAAAGCTTGTCAATTTCTGGAGATATGGGAGAGATTGGAACTTATTGGGTGCTTTTCATGGGGGTGGCACTCGAATGAGGGGAGGTAACCCCCACCTCCCCAATAAAAATAAGCCAACAGTTGTACGAAATAATCAGGAGATGGCCCGAGGTAAAAATGTTAGAAACCGGGCAAAGTTTCAGCCGTAATAAAAATTTAGGTCACGACATGACGTCCCTTCCTCCAAAACGCAAAAGACATATTTGCAAACACAAGTAGTCTAAAATTATGGATTTTCCCCATATTATGTAAGGATACAACAGTAACCAACAAGCTGTACAGTAACGTATAGTTCGTAGCAAAGCATACCGCTACGGAAAGGGGGCTCTGCTCATTGGAAATGTTGGCGCTGGTTAAGGCCAAGGGCTGGCCTGCCTGTCGACAGACATTCCGGATGAAGGGATAGTCGGGGATACGAAGACCCAGGAGGTCATGCTGAGGATTAAAGGACGGAGGGATGACTGGACGCCTCTGAAAGACAGTGGTCACTGGGCCCGGCAATAGGTCAGCCAGCAGGCTGTCACTAATGGTCACTTCGCTCCATCTAAAAAAAACGAAAGAAGATTGATAAGAAAGTGAAGTGAACGTGAAAGAAAGATAGAAAGCAGAATTTGCTTTCTGTAAATCTGTTCAAGATAGCTACATACCATAAAAGCATATATTATATTTTCTGAACCAGCGTGAATCTTCTCATGAAAGGAGATTTTCGATGCAACTTCAAAGGGCGCCGCATTTATACGGCCATCAAGAATATGGCAAGTTTACGCGGTAAGGCTGTGTGTAATCACAAAAGCGCACATCATGTGTACATTAATGGCAACCACGTCTCGAACATTGATAACTGTGCGTACAATGCATTTACAATGGTGACAGTTCAGGATAATTTCCCCATATATACCTGAACACTACACGCAAAATATATATCAGCTTTGGCGGAGAAGAAATGCGAAAGTTATTCAAATTTTCGAATTTCAAAAATCCATTCATATTTGCTGCTTTTCCACATTTGGCTGGCTATTGCTTGTAACTCGCCCAACTGGATTTTCAGGACCACTTTGGCGTCTGCTTACTTCTGACATTATTCAGCAATTGAAAGTTGATTTTTTCGAAGAATATAACTCTTTGACCCACAATTTTACACCACGACAAAAAGTTTAATCTGAGCTGAATCAAACGATGTAAAATGTTTGTGATTGAGACGTATAGTGCGTCTACAATGAATTTTCAAATAATTTCAGCTGGATTTTTTGGTTAGTTCTGATCTGCCACATTGATTTGCGTGAACCAAAATAAACTAGCCAAACCCAACGGAAATAATGGAATTGTTTTAAAATTCATTGCGGAAGTTGTATTTTTAAAAATCTACTTTCAAATCTTTAAAAAATCACATAATAAGGTGAAAGCAGACGCCCAAGTAGTCCTAAAAATCTAACCGAAACCTTTTCCGTTGAGCGAGTTGCGAGTAATAGCCAGTCAAAGTTTGAACAGCGGCAAATACCAACGTATTATGCGACAAATACCAACAAGATAACAAAAATGCTCCTTCGTCGCATGTAAAATACATATGAGTCCCCAGGAGGCAGGTTGTATAATAGCAGACGACAAGATCCACCCTGTAAAATACATATGAGTGGAGTGGGGTTGTAAAAGAATGAAGACAAGCTGCAGCCGGGAACCATATGAGCCTGCCCTATAACGAGGCTCATATTGGCGTTGTGATGATAATGATACTTTGACGACAAATTACAATTATGATCATTACATGCACTTATGATCAACTGTATTTAAACTTTATGCAATTTAACCAACTTGAAAAAAAGCTGTATACGTGGTTGTTCAGAAAATCAAATGCAGTGCCAATTAAACTTTAAACATTAAGTAAAACGGCTATATACTCGTAATAGACTTATTTCCTAAATCCTATTAAATAATGTATTTTTATAAATATTATATTTACGCAAACGAACTAAGCAGGATTATAAATAACACATGACATGTGCATGTGATAGGCACTGGTGAGACCATTAGGTAACTTTGCAGGATGTATTTACATAATGTGTACTGTACAGATAAATATAAAGGTAAAAACTCTGGTACAGATTGATGTTAGGTACGCCAATATGAGCCTCGTTATAGGGCAGGCTCATATGGTTCCCGGTTGCAGCTTGTCTTCATTCTTTTACAACCCCACTCCACTCATATGTATTTTACAGGGTGGATCTTGTCGTCTGCTATTATACAACCTGCCTCCTGGGGACTCATATGTATTTTACATGCGACGAAGGAGCATTTTTGTTATCTTGTCTTCAGTTCTTTTACATGCTCCATTGGTATCTTGTCTTCAAGTCCTTTACATAAGCTCTTACATAAGCCTTTAAATAAGCTCCATAAGAAAACCAAATTAAGTATGTAAGTATTCATTCATTCCAACGACGCAGTTTAAACAGCTTTGTCTGTTTCCCGAAATAGGGCTGGAGATCCGAGATTTGCGCTGGACTGGGGATTTGCTTTCTATGCAAATGCATGCTTTCGAGCATGCAGTTCTATGACAAAAGTTGCTCAGCTCGCTTAGGGCTTTCATTTGGTACCAAATTTGACCACTTTTGAAAAATTTCATTTTTGACCGAAAATCGCCTAAGTCCCCACCCCACCCCACCACAGCACTCGACAACCACTTTGAGCATGCAGTTCTATGACAAAAGTTGCTCAGCTCGCTCAGGGCTTTCATTTGGTACCAAATTTGACCACTTTTGAAAAATTTCATTTTTGACCGAAAATCGCCTAAGTCCCCACCCCACCCCACCACAGCCCTCTACAGCCACTTTGAGCAAACGCCTCTATGACGAAAGTTGCTCAGCTCACTTAGGGCTGTCATTTGATACCAAATTTGACCACTTTTGAAAAATTTTAGTTTTGACCACTTGACCCCCCCCTACCCGTTTGACCCTTCAAACGGCAAAGTGGAACCACCTCAGCAAAATGGGTGGGTCGGACGGCAAAACGGACACCGGGAATGAGCTGGGCGCACCAGAAAACCCCTATGGACAAAGTTTGGAGAGGCTAAGTACAGTCCTATATGATGTTCCCGGAAGTCGGTACTGACCGGACCGTCCAGACGGCAAAGTGGAACCAGCCCAGCAAGATGGGTGGGTCGGACGGCAAAACGGACACCGGGAATGAGCTGGGCGCACCAGAAAACCCCTATGGACAAAGTTTCAGTCCTATATGATGTTCCCGGAAGTCGGTACTGACCGGACCCTCCAGACGGCAAAGTGGAACCTGCCCAGCAAGATGGGTGGGTCGGACGGCAAAACGGACACCGGGAATGAGCTGGGCGCACCAGAAAACCCCTATGGACAAAGTTTTGAAAGGCTAAGTACAGTCCTATATGATGTTCCCGGAAGTCGGTACTGACCGGACCATCCAGACGGCAAAATGGAACCAGCCCAGCAAGATGGGTGGGTCGGACGGCAAACGGACACCGGGAATGAGCTGGGCGCACCAGAAAACCCATATAGACAAAGTTTGGAGAGGCCAAGTAAAGCCTACTATGGACCTCCAGGAATCGGTTTCCGACCTGACCCCTCAGACGGTCAAGTGGAACCAGCCCAGCAAATCGGGTGAATCGCGCAGCAAAACTGATGGCGGGAATGGATTCTCCGCCCCCGAAAACCTTTATATGCAAGATTTGAGAAGTCTATCTTGAAAAATAAGCGAAAAAACTAAGTTCAAAGTCGGACCCAAAATTCACCAACTTTGGCCGGCCAATACCCAAAAATAGTGCAACTTATCGGAAAACGAATTCAAGATTTTACAACCCCAACATGTCTAGCATTACGCCAAGTAATTAGTTTAGCCCCATATATAGCGCAATCTGACTTATTACGGCTAATGTTAAGCATACTTTTGGGTCATTTTAGCGTTTTGACCGACTTTGGACCCCAGCCAAAAATTTTTTCTACCCCCGGGAAGCATAAAAACCAGCCTATCGGCTTATTTTTGTTGTGTACTCCAAGAATATATATGGTTTTCATAGGCAAAAATTTTTCTATCTCTAGTTATTACGCCTACAAAACCCCCCTTATGAGACATCAAATCAGAGAAACCGGAATAAAAAAAACATCACTCTCGTAAGCGATTTTTGGGGCAACTTATTAACGGAAAGTGGTACGGGGATGAAACTTCGCACACATACTAAACTCGACACGTACAATTTTTTGCGCACATAATCTGCGCATAATCTGCGCAGGAATCTGCGCAGCCTTGTTTTACACTGTCATTTGACCTTAAGCACTCATATTATAGGGGTCGCTACCGCGACCCCTATGATACCAATAGCATTTTCTTCACCGACAAAGCTAAAATTTTGTGTAGTCAGGGTTTTCAGGCATGGGAAATTTTCCTGAACTGTCATCATTGTAAAGCTGGGTAGTGGCCGACATTAAAGTACACAGACGATGTGCGCTTTCGTGGTTACACATAACAGCCTGACGGTATAGCCATGGGGTGAAAAAACCCACATAGAATTGGCTGTTAAAATCCACAATTGTACCTGTATTGGGTCCTCCAGCAGCGAAATGGCACTTTTAAGGTTTTTAGCCCCTAGCTAGCCAGGTAAGCAAAATTGTCCGAATCTGACCGCATAGGATGACGCAGCGTGCTCGATAGTACCGTGCTATAGTCTCTAATTGCTTCCGTGTTGAGTTGTTAAAAAAATTTTCAAAAAAATTTGGGTGGGTTTTTCCTCCCAAAGTGGGTTTTTTTCCCCGCCACATTTGGCAATGTAATGTGCCAGACTAACGGTTCAGCGGATCGGTCTAATTTTGGCTGTGTGCAAAGAGGAAGAGTTGCCATCATTGCAGGTATTTGCAAAACTTTTCTAGCCCAACCCAGTCAAAAGTTACATCGGTCCAAACTTTTGCAAAATTTTGGCTTGGTTGGACCAAAAAGTAGGTGTCATTTTCAAAATATCATAAAATGAGCAGGAGTGAACCAAATGACTTGATCTTTGCATACGTAGGTTAGAAAGAGTCGCGCTTCCTGCTGCTATGTTTTGGAGCTCGTATTTCCAACCCATGACCCAGGAGGCGGGTGGGTTTTTTCCCCCATGGCTATACATAACGGACGTGTATACATGTATAAACTTGCGAAGACTTTCAACTAAACGTTCGACCAATCTTCGTTCATTTTCTTCTCTAACCAAAAGTCAGGTCACGTACCTATCCAGATCTGGTAAATCAGCAACGCAGAGTGCCAGCGGTTTCGTACGACTGCGTCCCTTGACTTCGTACAGTCTTTCCGCAAACGGTAACAGGCAGGCCAGTCCATAGATGGTATCCGTGGGCAAGGCAACAATGCCGCCTCGCTTGAGAACTTGAACTACGGCTTCCACACAGTGCTCAACATCTAGAAAACAGAATATATACTGGGGTTTTTTTACTGGGGGGGGGGGGGGGCGCCCCCCCCACTTTTTGGGTTCTCCCCCCACTCGACCCCTTCCCCCCCCCACTCAACCTAGAGTGCCCAGAAAATGTCAAATTTTTAGGATTTTTGGTCAAAATTTTCAAAAATTATCCGGTTTCGCCGGAATTTTTTCGTCAAAAATGGTCTATTTTGGTGCTAAAACTTGATTTTTGAGCACTTTTAAGCTTAGTTATAGCAGTATGTAGAAAACAGGCTTTTTATACTGTATTTTTGGCATTTTTAGCCCATTTTATGCCCCCCCCCACTGTTGGACCGCCCCCCCCACGTGTGGGGGGGGGGGGCGTCCCCCCCACGCGTCCCCCCCACTTATTTTTGCCTAGAAAAACCCCAGTATATATACATACATACATGTATACCACCACACAACACCCACAGGCTAGGCATGCTGGGTTTTTTAGTGGGAGGCTGTGTGCGTCCCTCCTATTACTCGCCATAGTTTCACGGGGGGGGGGTTGGGGGTGTCCCTCTAAAATTTTCGACTCCCTTTGCCTCAGCAAGAATTTTTGACTTACCCTCCCCCAACTTTCGGTTACCCCCACCCAACCCCCTACCCGGCTTATTTTGCAGCCAAAAAGTTAGCTAAATGTTTGCCCAAAATGGTCACTTTTGAAAACTTTTTCGCAAATTTTGACTTAAAATCACTTTAAAACCGCGTATATAGAGGTCGGGGAAAAAAAACCAACCCGCAAGTGGTGGGGAAAAAAACCAACGTTTGGGCGATGGGGATGAGCTAGCGGGCTCAAATTTTGCATGCAAGTTGGTAGGGCCCATCCCACCTACCACACCAAATTTGAGCTAAATCGGACCACTTTTGAGCATTTTGTGACATTTTGAAAATTTTGGCATTTTTGACCCCCCAAAAATTCAAAATTTGCCTATTTTTGAAGGCCTGTAAAAAATTTTCCATAGCAGTTAGATAATAACTTTTAATAGTTTCTATGAGAACAACATGTGCTCTTTCCAAAAATGTCGGTCTCGCCTTCCTGCGACGCTTGGCAAGCTGCCAGCAGAATTTTTACAAAATGGGAAAAAAACCAAGGGGTGGGAAAAAACCAATTTTTGCTTTTGCTGCCAAACTCCCAAAAATGGTTCTTAGTTGCTCAAAAGTCATCCACATAGCAAGTTTAATGCGTTCTTTCACGTGAACAGCTCAAAATTGCATTTGGACTTGGCAATTTTGTGCTAGCCGGTAAAAACCTCATTTCGGCGGATCGGCTGTTTGGCTCAGCTAAAGCGGCCAAAAAGTACTCTGGGACAAAGAAATACGCGAAAAACACTGAAACAACGTTTATTTTAATTTATTTCATCGAATTTCGAAAGATTTACAAATTTTTGCATTTTAACATAGAAACTGGCAAATTTGATGAAACCTAGCCAGTTGATGCTGCAAATTTTGATGTTTGATTTTCTCACTTATTATAAGGAATATCGCAAAAATAACTGCAGATATGAAGTCAGCGACGCCGATTTTACCTGTCGCATGCATAAAATCGCTAATATGAGTTACCCTGACCGAATACTGGAGTTGGTTTTTTTCCCGCCATTGGTTTTTTTACCCCGGCTAATTAACCGTTAATTACTAATTAACGACAGGACCTAGAGAGGCGATTTATATACCAAAATGACAGTCTAGACAGGGCTTGATAAGAAAATAATTTGTAGCCGGATTGCTCCACTGGGTAGTTCTGCAGAGTCCAAAAAGTGACTACCTTGGTTTTTTTTCCCCGACCTCTATAAACGCCTAAAACTATCAAAATAAGCTGTTTTGACGAAAAAAGCATTAAAATACAGAAAATTTGGCATCACATTTCGGGGATCGACCACCAAATTTCCAAAGCTTATATACCCCTCCCCAACCAAAATTTCCGGTGAAAGTATGCTACTCACTGTAAGGTGCCAAAAAAACTGCCGAATTTTAAGGGTATTCGGTAGAAACTTTGCTACACATATATATATTTTTCGGCATGGCCGAAGTTCTTTGTGTAAGGTTAGGTTAGTGTTATGAATCCTTTTTTCGGGTTATGTATATAAACACTTTTCTCGCTTGTAGAAAACGAAATAAAATCGACTGGCACCAAAATCTGAGGTTTGAAAGAAAGATTTACTCCAAAGATTTCAACAAGGATGGTATGTACATCCATTTTCTCAAATGCAAATTTAGGCCTTGGCCAGCCTAAACAAAACCATCTATATACGTGTATATATAATTCTCCCTGATTTTCCCCACCCACGTCAAAACAAACTAAAACCAATTTCACAAACATGTCGATCCTCGCATGGAAATATATACGTACATGTATATACGTTAGGGCTGTTGCGCGGGGTTTTCCAAAAAATAGGAATAAAAATAGGAATTTTGCCATCAAAAAATAGGAATAAATAGGAACTTTTCGGTCAAAAAATAGGAAAAAATAGGAATTCCCAGGCTTAAAAAGAATTTGTTCTTTTCAGGAGAACGAGCAATAACTAGGTCCTGAAAATTTTTTACTCTGATTTTGAATTAGACGAACGGTGGTGTCGCAATTTTTTGGGATACGAACCACTTACAGGATACTTACTGTATAATCGGTAGTGATGGCACTTGATATCAGACAAAGCAAAGAAAAATTAGCAATTTTTGACAAAAAATTCAAAACTTCTTAAATATTTTTCAAAACTTTCTGTTAAATTAGTGTTGAACCCAAGGTTGTGGCTTAGCTGTATGATAGAAATTCACAGCGTACCGAAAAATTAAGTGTAACTGCAAAATCGAAAAACTTTCTTGAAGTTAAGCTTGGAATAGGCGGATAACCGGATATGAAAAAATATCCGGTGTCCATCAGTAATAATCAGATTGATATTTGAAGCTGAAATATTTGACCGTTCGGCCAACCGGAACGATGTTATTAAACTTTTTGAGTTTAATCTGGGGTTAACCAGGGATGGGCACCGGAAGGGACAACCGAAAAAATGGTTTTCTTGTTTCGTCCGCAGTTTTCGAAAGAACTCGCTGGAGGTTTGCTAAGTTGGAAAATGTTTGAAAAATTAGCGGAAAAAATGAAATTTCCCAAAAATTTCTGAATGTTTCTGAAACATTCACAAAATTTTCTAAAACTGACTGAATTCATTTATATAGTCAAGCGGGGAAAAAACACACTTTTCAGATTTTTGGCCAGAAATTTTTAATGGTTTGACATATCGAAATGTTGATTATACAGGTAGCTAGGCCTAGTCGTAAGCTTTCTTATGAGCTATAGAACACCTCTCTAGGGTGTGCCGTTTGCGAGAAAAATTGTCCCAAACTGGCGGGAAAAAACCCACTGCGGGAAAAAACCCATATGCGGGAAAAAAAGTTCGCAACACTAACTAACCTTACAAAGAACTTCGGCCATGCCGAAAAATATATATATGTGTAGCAAAGTTTCTACCGAATACCCTTAAAATTCGGCAGTTTTTTTGGCACCTTACAGTGAGTAGCATACTTTCACCGGAAATTTTGGTTGGGGAGGGGTATATAAGCTTTTTGGAAATTTGGTGGTCGATCCCCGAAATGTGATGCCAAATTTTCTGTATTTTAATGCTTTTTTTCGTCAAAACAGCTTATTTTGATAGTTTTAGGCGTTTATAGAGGTCGGGGGAAAAAACCAAGGTAGTCACTTTTGGACTCTGCAGAACTACCCAGTGGAGCAATCCGGCTACAAATTATTTTCTTATCAAGCCCTGTCTAGACTGTCATTTTGGTATATAAATCGCCTCTCTAGGTCCTGTCGTTAATTAGTAATTAACGGTTAATTAGCGGGGTAAAAAAACCAATGGCGGGAAAAAAACCAACCGGTGGGAAAAAAACCAACTCCAGTATTCGGTCAGGGTAACTCATATTAAAGCAATACGTAACT
>JASAND010027147.1:0-19367 GCA_030248195.1 Trissonchulus latispiculum
CCCTGTATAAGAACCCTGTATTGCATAAAAACTAAGTTTGTTTAAGGCACAACTAAAGAAAACAACAGGAAATTTGATGATGTGGAATAAAACACGTTATTAACTAAAGCAAAGTTAAAATTAAGGTTAGAAATCGCTTAGCAAAATTTTGTAATTTTGCCCACCCATCTCTAAATTTGCCCACTCAATCCTAAGTTTGCCCACTAAAATGCCCACTGGCCGTTTTGAAAAAAAACCCTGGTCCAGCACAACCAAATTACTATATAGTTGACGTATATATACCTAGCTAATCTAACTTTTTATCAAGCAACTTGCAGCGATTGTTGAACTGCTGGAATTGTTGTTATTGCCATTAATCGCTTTGTATATGACAATCGCCATGGCGAAGCGTGAAAGCCCGCGAATATGGGTTGCTCGGCGAAGCTGTGCCCATATTAATTCGCCCACAACCTAGTCCTCTTCTTTTTTTGAACCCAGCCCCCATATTAAGCATTTTTAAGACTAGTCCTATCTTGATTTTACAACCTCACCACAACCCATATTACTTTTTCATGCTCCGGAGGAGCATATTCATTACTTGTCCTTCTGTCATTTTAAAGGATCCCTTTCCAGCAATGCGGCAATGGATACAAGGAGCTTGAACAGTGCCGTAGGTAGAGCAGAAAAGTGATTATATAAATATATAGTACCACTGAATTCTCACCTCCGCCCCAAGCTTCGGCCGCTGCAACCTCTGTTTGTGGGTGGTATAAGGAGAAAATTCTTTTCCCCCTCGCCAAAGACTTCGACAGTATGCCCATCGTGTTCAGCGACACGGATTTACTATATGGGTACCGCCAGAGGGCCGAAAACCGCTGTTTTAGGGGGTTTGACCAGTGGTCAGTAGGCCCCGAGACCATAGTGACCACTGGTCACTTCCCTCGATTTCGGCAATATGTCCATAGAAACGAGCGTAGTCGATTTACTATATATGCCCCCAACCAACACGCCGAAAAGCGCTGTTTTAAGGGGTTTGACCACTGGTCAATAGGCCCATAGACCATAGTGACCACTGGTCACTTCCCTCGATTTCGGCAATATGTCCATTCAAACGAGCGTAGTCGATTTACTATATATGCCCCCAACCAAAACGCCGAAAAACGCTGTTCTAAGGGGTTTGACCACTGGTCAATAGGCCCTATAGACCGTAGTGACCACTGGTCACTTCCCTCGATTTCGGCAATATGCCCATTGAAACCAGCGTAGTCGATTTACTATATATGCCCCTAACCAAAACGCCGAAAAAAGCTGTTTTAAGGGGTTTGGCCACTGGTCAATAGGCCCATAGACCGTAGTGACCAGTGGTCACTTCCCTCGATTTCGGCAATATGCCCATTGAAACGAGCGTAGTCGATTTACTATAAATGCCCCCAACCAAAACGCCGAAAAACGCTGTTTTAGGGGTTTGACCACTGGTCAATAGGCCCCATAGAACGTAGTGACCAGTGGTCACTTCCCTCGATTTCGGCAATATGCCCATTGAAACGAGCGTAGTCGATTTACTATAAATGCCCCCAACCAAAATGCCGAAATGCGCTGTTTTAAGGGGTTCGACCACTGGTCAATAGGCCCTATCGACCGTAGTGACCACTGGTCACTTCGTTCGGTTTCGGCAATATGCCCAATGAAACGAGCGTAGTCAATTTACTATGTATGCCCCGAACCAAAACGCCGAAATGCGCTGTTTTAAGGGGTTTGACCACTGGTCAATAGGCCCCATAGAACGTAGTGACCAGTGGTCACTTCCCTCGATTTCGGCAATATGCCCATTGAAAGGAGCGTAGTCGATTTACTATAAATGCCCCCAACCAAAATGCCGAAATGCGCTGTTTTAAGGGGTTCGACCACTGGTCAATAGGCCCTATCGACCGCAGTGACCAGTGGTCACTTCCCTCGATTTCGGCAATATGCCCATTGAAACGAGCGTAGTCGATTTACTATAAATGCCCCCAACCAAAACGCCGAAAAACGCTGTTTTAGGGGTTTGACCACTGGTCAATAGGCCCCATAGAACGTAGTGACCAGTGGTCACTTCCCTCGATTTCGGCAATATGCCCATTGAAACGAGCGTAGTCGATTTACTATAAATGCCCCCAACCAAAATGCCGAAATGCGCTGTTTTAAGGGGTTCGACCACTGGTCAATAGGCCCTATCGACCGTAGTGACCACTGGTCACTTCGTTCGGTTTCGGCAATATGCCCAATGAAACGAGCGTAGTCAATTTACTATGTATGCCCCGAACCAAAACGCCGAAATGCGCTGTTTTAAGGGGTTCGACCACTGGTCAATAGGCCCCATAGGCTGTAGTGACCAGTGGTCACTTCCGTCGGTTTCGGCGATATGCCCAATGAAACGAGCGTAGTCGATTTACTATAGATGCCCCGAACCAAAACGCTGAAAAATGCTGTTTATAGTGAGTTTTCCCTACTTTGACCCTGGGCGAGGAACCACGGGAGCTATGCTGACCAGTGGTCACTTCGGGCGGTATCGGCAGTATGCTCATCGTTTTCAGCGACCCCGATTTACTATATATGCGTACCATCCCAAGGCCGAAAAACGCCATTTTTAGTGACTTTTAGGCCATTTCTAGTAAGAGTGGGACTTTTCGCCAAAACAGGTGAAAAAATGCAAAGTTTGGGCCCATCTCCTGAAAGCTCCAGAGCGAAATTTAAAAATCCCCCTCGTTACATTCCGCGCATAGTCCGAAATATTCAAATAAAACAAACCAAACCGATCTAGCTGCTAACCTGTGAAAAAAGTCGATCACACCCGAAGTGCCAAAATAGCGAAAGTCCGACTTTGGGGCCTTGGCACAGAGCCAAAATTGGCAGTGTGCCAAAATGACTAAAAAAGGTTGCATGGGAGGACCCTGCCTACCAACATATAATAATAGTATAGGACCAAAATGCCCATATCGTTCCAACACTGCGCTGACATAAGCACTTCCGAAAAGCGTTATTAACCGAGAAAAAAAAACAAACGCACGGTAACTCCCGCCTAGTGCAAAATTTCGAAGTTCGGAATTTTAACCAAAAGTATGGTGGTACTAGTAGTACTGCTCGAGTACTTTACGATGGTAACATTTTTACCCCTCCCGGACCTCTAATTAGCTGGCACCAGGCCAACACTGTCTCCAGGGGGCCGCGCAGACGCCTTTATACCCATATTATGTAGGGGCGCCATCGCGCCCCTACATAATAATGACAACCGTTAGAAAGATTAATGTGGTGTATACAAAGTATTTGCTCTGCTGTAAATTAGCATTTTTCACAGACAATTTATTGGTAGGGGCCAATTTAGCCCAAAGCTTCTTCCTGGATATTAGAGAAGTGATTTTTTTAGAAAGTTACGAAGGAAAGTAAGTTTCGTAAACTCATGTGAATATATATACATATTATACAACTGACTATAAACTTAATAAAACTATGTATAAAGCTCTTTCTAACCTAAAATTGTGAAAATTAGTTGTTTCAGAAATCACTACACAACTACCATGATATCACCACCGAAGCCGATCACCTTAAGTTATATATAAAATCCCCCCAGGGTCGCCTGTTAAGCTGTGGTGAAAAGTACAACTTATGAGTGAAAACATCACCAAAACAATTCCCAAAGCATTGATTGGTTCAAAGGCGAGAATTAAGTCGACTTCATCATAATAGAAATAAAAAGAAAATCCGGCGGAGCCGGAAATTTTGTGAGAATTGCCCATTGGAAAGTATACATAGAACAGAAAATTCTGCTGAAGTTCCGTTTCCACAGTTAAAATAACAATTCCTCTCAAAACTTATGAAAAAAACAGGAAAATATATATATAGGAATTTTATGCCACAATAGGAAAAAATAGGAATATTTAAAAAATATAGGAAAAAATAGGAAAAATAGGAATAGGAGGCGCCCTGACAGCACTGCTTTAGTCTACGAAAATTTTATTTTTATTTTTTATTTTTATATTTTTGAAATAATTGTATTCCGATTCGTACCTGCATAGAGACCACGCCGAACGCCTTCTCGCGAAAAGGTCTGCGTAAAACAATGAACGCCGTTTCTATAAAGACCCGGGAAGGTTTGCATCTTCACTTTTACCGTGTCTAATGGCTGGCCAACATAGACACAGGCAATCCCACCTAAATGACAATAAACCAATAGTTGGTCAATGTAGTCTTAGTGACTTTGTTAATTCAGGCAGACAAAATATGCCAAAGATACGAATTACAATACATTTTTACGAAAATGCAAGATGCACTAATGTTTTATAAATAAAATATAGGCTCTGGCGAACACTGGTGTTTAGGATAACGGGAAATTTCAAAAAAGGTTTATCACCAATGGTCTCAGCTTGCAAGCTCAATCCCCAGCAGCCCCTGAGCAAAATTCTCCTAAGCTGGGCTTATTCTAGTGGGGGGGGTGGGGGCCCCCCCCATAAACACCCTTCCCCCCCAAAAATCGTTCCCCCCCCAAAAAATCGCCCCCCCCAAAAAAAGTGGGTGCCCCTTTTGGTACCAACTTTTGCCCTGAAAAAATCGCTCAGAAGGCCAAATTTTCAAAAATTTTCCGGTTTCGCCGGAGATTTTTACTCAATTTTTGCCCTTTTCAACACTAAATCTGCTTATTTTTGCTATGAAAATCAACTTTTATAGTATATGCCAGAAAAATAGCGCTATTTTTAGCATATTTTTCGAAAAATTTTCGCCCCCCCCCAAAAATTCCTTGCCCCTCGGACCTTGGGGGGGGGCCCCCCCCAAGAAGCCCCCCCCCCCCAGAAAAAATCCCTAGACTAAGCCCAGCTAAGTGGAAAATTGTGGTTCCAAATAGATGCACTTTGCAATATAGACATGGGGGAAACCCACTTTTTCGGATTGTGGTTGGAACTTTTTTATTATAAAGGCTGGATGGGAACCATATATATATATATACAAGTAACAAAAATGCTCCGCACAAAAGGGGATAATATGTGTGTTGGTCGTCTATGTCTATGTCTATGTCTATGTCTGTCGTTTAATCCGGTTGAGAAAGAAAGTATATATATAAATCCGACACAGCAAGTTTGGGTGGGTGGTTCTATGGCGAAAGTTGTTCAGTTCGATGCGGGCCTTCATTTGACTCGAAATTTGACCACTTTTGAAAATTTTAATTTTTGACCCAAAATCGCCTAAGTCCCCACCCAACCCCACCACAGCCCTCTACAGCCACTTTAGGTACGCACTTCTATGACAAAAGTTGCTCATTTCGAAGCGGGCTTTCATTTGGTACCAAATTTGACCACTTTTGAAAATTTTAATTTTTGACCCAAAATCGCCTAAGTCCCCACCCCACCCCACCACAGCCCTCTACAGCCACTTTAGGTACGCACTTCTATGACAAAAGTTGCTCAGTTCGATGCGGGCTTTCATTTGGTACCAAATTTGACCACTTTTGAAAATTTTAATTTTTGACCCAAAATCGCCTAAGTCCCCACCCCACCCCATCACAGCCCTCTACAGCCACTTTAGGTACGCACTTCTATGACAAAAGTTGCTCAGTTCGATGCGGGCTTTCATTTGGTACCAAATTTGACCACTTTTGAAAATTTTAATTTTTGACCCAAAATCGCCTAAGTCCCCACCCCCACCCTACCACAGCACTCTACAGCCACTTTGAGCATGCAATTCTATGACAAAAGTTGTTCAGCTCACTTAGCGCTTTCATTTGGTACCAAATTTGACCACTTTTGAAAAATCTTATTTTTGACCACTTGATCCCCTACCCGATTTACCCTTCAAACGGCAAAGTGGAGCCAGTCCAGCAAAATGGGTGGGTCGGACGGCAAAACGGACTCCGGAAATGAGCTGGGCGCACCAGAAAACCCCTATGAACAAAGTTTTGAGAGCCTATGCACAGTCCTATATGGTGTTCTTGGAAGTCGGTACCGACTTGACCCTCCCGACAGCAAAGTGGAACCAGCCCAGCAATATGGGTGGGTCCGACGGCAAAACTGCTTACGGGAATCAATTCGCCGTGCCAGAAAACCTTTGTATGAAAAAATTGAGCTTTCTAAGTTGAATACACAGCGAGAAATTTCAATTTTTCATTTTTCGAATTTTCACCATTTTTGACCGGCCACTGTGGTCGCATGGGAAGTGATAGAGAAACGAGACTTAGCTATTTAGTTAGTTCAATATATGTCGTTTCTGAATATAAAAAGAAATCGGCTCCAGCTCCTAACGTTCGAGCTGCGCAGCGACCACAAAAATGGTCACTTTTCGCTCTGAGCCGACTTTGCGGCGCCGCTGCGGCGCTGTGGCTTACCTGCGGCGCAAAAAAAAGTAGCGATTCTTAAATGGCGCATGGGGTACTACCAGACCCTATACCCCTTTAGGTCCGGCCTCCGCTGCAGATTACGTGAAAGAGGCGGAAAGTCAGGACAATACGACCATTAAATAGGAGAAACCGGAAAAAAAAACATCGCCGCCATAACCGGTCCGGGGCACAACTTTTTAACGGAAAGTGATACGGGGCTGAAACTTCGCACACATACTAAACTCGATGTGCTCTACAATTTGCGCATGAAATCTGCGCAGGATCTGCGCAGGATTTTGCGCAGCCTCTGCGCAGCTTATTTTACGGTGTCTCCAGGGACTTTTGACACATATTATAGGGGTCGCTGCCGCGACCCCTATGATATATATATACAATATATATATATCTTTGTTGACGTACTTAGATCTATGTTTTAAGCCCAATTTGCACTTCTCTAGGTTGTACCGTTATGTGGCCGGTATAATGCAAAACGGAGCAGAGAAAAACCACAAATGAGGGGGGCCCCAAACGGGGAGGAAAACCCACCCCTCACAGGTCTCAAAATTGATAATTCAAAATCGCGCAATTCTGACACTTCCTGTGTAATATACAACCCTTTTTAGTTAGTCTAAATAAAAACCCAGTCTAGGTAGCTTTTTGAAATCTCATGTCCCATTGAAAATGCAGCATCAAACGAACAGGTTTCGTAAAGTTGAACATAGGGCGATTTTTCATGAACACATGAACATAGAACATAGGCTAATTTTTCAAAAATGCTAAAAACGCTGTAATTTGGTTAAACCTATTAGTCTACCGTGTAGAGAATGGCTTTCTTACGTTCAATCGGCTGTTAAAATCCTGACATTTTTACAAGGGGGGCACTCGGCGACGTCCCAACCATTATTAATCATTTTTAGCGATTTTTGGCAGAGGCAAACAAGTAAAAACTTGACGGGCGACCCCCCATGAAGCCCTCTCCCATAAATTTTGGCCTAAAAATAAGTCAGAAATCAACAATTGGACCTGTACTGGGCCCTCCAGCCGCGAAATGCCACTTTTGGGAATTTTGGCCCTGGCTAGCCAGGTAAGCAAGATTGTCCAAATCTGACAGCATAGGACAACGCAGCATCCTCGATAGTGCCGTGCTATATACAGTACATTTCATGAAATCCATGAGTGGTGGCGTAATTTCCAAATTGGCGAAAACAGCAAAATGTCGCGAAGTAGCGATTTTCGCCAAAGTTGGCCAAACTTCGAACAAAGTTGGCGAAAAAAACAAGAATTGTCGCCAATTAAACAAGACTTTTCGCCAATTTTGGCGAAAATTGCCGTCACTTCGCGATATTTCGCCAATTTGGAAATTACGCCACCACTCCTGAATTTCATGAAATGTACTGTATAGTCTCTAATTGTTTTCCTATTGTGATGTAATAAAGTTTTCAAAATTTGGGTAAGGGTTCCCCCCGCCAAATTCTTGGCAATGTGCCAGACTAACAGTGCAGCGGATCGATCTAATTTTGGCTCCCTGCAAAGACTTGCCATCATGGCAAATATTTGCATAACTTTTCTAGCCCAACCCAGTCTGAAGCTACATCGTTCAAACGTTTGGTAGTTTTTGGAATGACTGGACCAAAAAGTTGTATATACCTATACGTAGGTGTAATTTTCAAAATGTCAAAAAACTGAGTAGTAGTGAACCAAATTACTTGATCATGCACACATATATAGATTAGAAAGAGAGTCGCGCTTCTGCTGGTATATGTTTTGCTGCTCACAGCTCCTCCCCTTGATCCAGGAGGCGGGTGGGTTTCATAGGTGTGACTGGCGAAAAATGTGGGGGTGGGGGTTTGAAAAAAGTAGGGAGGGGGTCTGGAAAAAAGGGAAGGGGAGTCGAAAAAAATCGACATGGGGGAAGGATAAGAATAATTTTCGAGGGGGGGGGTTGGGCGAAGACCGATTTGGGGGCACGGGCAGAAAAAGTTTTTAGGGGGAGGGTCTGCGAACTCCTCCATTTGGGGGGGGTCCCCCACTCCACCTAACACACCTATGGTGGGTCCCCCCCCAAAAGGTGGCGACGTGATTAAGTACAGAAATATCAAAGTTACTGCATAAAATTGAGTTTTCGCAGGTGGAAATTCTGGCTTATTTTTACTGGGGGGGGGGGGGGCCCCCCCCACTCGGCAACCTCCCCCCCCCCATTCGAGGTTCCCCCCCATAAGCCAAAAAATTGCCAGATTTCACCACTTTTACACTAAATTTTCAAAAATTTTTCCGGCTTCGCCGGTATTTTAACGAAATTTTCGCTATTTTAGCGTAAAAAACACCTAAAATTAGTCATTTTTTAGCGAGTTTTGGCAATTTTTACACAAAAAAAACGTAAAAATTTGCAAAATTTTTTCCAAAAATATCCCCCCCCACTTTTGGTGAGCCCCCCATCTTTGGGGGGGGGGGAACTTTGAGCCCCCCCATATCGCCCCCCCCCCATAAATTTTGGCCTAAAAATAAGCCAGTAGGAAATTTGCACGTATACGGTACATGCAACTAGTATACGTAAACATAGGTATTATCATTCAAGTATTCTAGAACCAAATCAGATATATATATACTGCAGACCTGCCGTTCCTGCACAGAAATCTATCACTCCATCCACAAGATGAGCAACAACAGGTGAGACGGCATGATGATGGTCTGGTCGGTGCCGACGCTCGACGTCAACCTCCCATTCAGAAACCATAAATATACAATTGTGAGCTAAAAGTAGCGGCCTTGAAATTACCAAACTATTCTTCAAAAATAAAAAATTTGGGTACAGGTTAGGGGAGGGGGGTCCCCAAATTTCGGTGGTGGCCCCATCGAAATTTGGACCTTCTACTCCCCCCAAGCCAAACAGGTGGCGCACCTATGGGAGTATATACCCTGACAAAAGTTGAAGGGGGGTAACTAAATTTTAGGTGGTTGGGGGGCGGGAACCATAGGTGTAGCAGGCTACAGTCCCACGAGAAGGCCAGATGTCCTCCCCCCATACCCGACTTCGACAACTCCCCCTAAGCCGAGCTCTGACCGCCCCCCCTCCTCCCCCCATGAAGTGGGGTCCAAACCAAGAAAAAAATGCGAAAATTCTGGAAACATTTTTGCAATTTTCGAAACTTTCTTAAAACAATCGACAAAATGGATAGAAATCAGCTAAAAACAGCTAGTTGTTTAAAAATAGCTTTTAAAGGGTAGTATAGACAATTCGTATATATATACAAGTAACAAAAATGCTCCGCACAAAAGGGGATAATATGTGTGTTGGGCCTATGTCTATCCTTTAAATTCCGGTTGAGAAAGGCATAAATCCGACACCGCAAAAGTTGCTCAGCTCATTTAGGGCTTTCATTTGATACCAAATTTTACCACTTTTGAAAAATTTTATTTTTGACCCAAAATCGCCTAAGTTCCCACCCCACCCCACCACAGTACTCTACAGCCACTTTGGGTACGCAGTTCTATGACAAAAGTTGCTCAGCTCACTTAGGGCTTTCATTTGATATCAAATTTTACCACTTTTGAAAAATTTTATTTTGGACCCAAAATCGCCTAAGTTCCCACCCCACCCCACCACAGTACTCTACAGCCACTTTGGGTACGCAGTTCTATGACAAAAGTTGCTCAGCTCACTTAGGGCTTTCATTTGATATCAAATTTTACCACTTTTGAAAAATTTTATTTTGGACCCAACATCGCCTAAGTCCCCACCCCACCACAGCACTCTACAGCCACTTTGAGCATGCAGTTCTATGACAAAAGTTGCTCAGCTCGCTTAGGGCTTTTATTTGGTACCAAATTTGACCACTTTTGAAAAATTTCATTTTTGACCCAAAATCGCCTAAGTCCCCACCCCACCCTACCACAGCACTCTACAGCCACTTTGAGCATGCAGTTCTATGATAAAAGATGCTCAGCTCAGTTAGGGCTTTTATTTGGTACCAAATTTGACCACTTTTGAAAAATTTCATTTTTGACCCAAAATCGCCTAAGTCCCCACCCAACCCCACCACAGCACTCTACAGCCACTTTGGGTACGCAGTTCTATGACAAAAGTTGCTCAGCTCACTTAGGGCTTTCATTTGATATCAAATTTTACCACTTTTGAAAAATTTTATTTTGGACCCAACATCGCCTAAGTCCCCACCCCACCACAGCACTCTACAGCCACTTTGAGCATGCAGTTCTATGACAAAAGTTGCTCAGCTCGCTTAGGGCTTTTATTTGGTACCAAATTTGACCACTTTTGAAAAATTTCATTTTTGACCCAAAATCGCTCAAGTCCCCAACCCAATTTGGAATATGGAGATTTGCATAATCATGAGATAATAATGAGATAATAATAATGAGATCAAGTAGGAGGTATCAATAATATCCCATGATGTCCAAGCTCTAGAGGGCCATTTTCGTCTGTTTTATCAATTTGTGCTTCAATCTGCTTTTTGCATCAATTTTTCTAGCAGAATGCTACAAAGCTTCACTTGCACACCCATTACTAGTGAGTACATGCTGTGTTAACACAAAATGGCAGCTAAGCAAAAGCTGCTTGTTCAGAGAAAAAAATATCCGCAAACCTGGAAAAGTAGTCCGTTTTTTCATAAAGTGACTCGTCGACGTTTCGAGTCTAACCCTTCAAAGTGCTCGAAGTGGTTTGACACTTGTACAGTAGTAATAGCCGAGTTTTATGTGCGTGCTAAGTATGGAATGTATGCAGAGCATTGCATTTGTACTGATAGTGACTGCTCAATCATGTGACAATGTAACAGTAAAAAACTGCTCAAAAATTGGCATGAAGCTAAAATTCAAAGGAATATATCTCGTCATACAAGCAGTAACATTTGGTATAGTGTATTTGATGTTCCCCTTCCAATTGAAATATTTCGTTTCAGATTTAATCTGCTCTACCCATCTAATTTAGCTCAAAATCTAGTTCACAGCAGAGACGTCTCCTAATACTAACAGCGTTGAGACCGTGTCTCACGGGACAGTTCTGGTAACTTTTTAGACCGGGTCACCGGGTTAAGAGCTTCTACCCGGTCTTGAGCCGTCACTCAGAATCTACAAATTTTTCGTTTAAAGTTAAAGTTTCTTCAAATTAAAACATTTTAAGCGGAATCTATTGCAATAAGTGTAACGTTTTAAGACTAAACCGCAATCAGTGGCACATGGTGACGGTACTGCTCGTACAGTGAGATAAATTCCATCAAGGTTTTCGTTATAAAGTGCCACGTTTGGAGGGTTAGGTTATTCTAGGCTAGGTTTGCAGTGAATTTTTACTGACTTAATTAGGAAACAAAAAACTAACTATACATTCAAAACTGGCACATATCGAAAACCTTGATGGAATTTATCTCACTGTACGAGCAGTACCGTCACCATGTGCCACTGATTGCGGTTTAGTCTTAAAACGTTACACTTATTGCAATAGTTTCACTTAAAATGTTTTAATTTGAAGAAACTTTGACTTTAAACGAAAAATTTGTAGATTCTGAATGACGGCTCAAGACCGGGTAGAAGCTCTTAACCCGGTGACCCGGTCTAAAAAGTTACCAGAACCGTCCCGTGGACACGGTCTCAACGCTGTTAGTATTAGGAGACGTCTCTGTGCTAAATTTGAGCTAAATTAGATGGGTAGAGCAGATTAAATCTGAAACGAAATATTTCAATTGGAAGGGGAACATCAAATACACTATACCAAATGTTATTGCTTATATGACGAGATATATTCCCTTTTAACTTTTAACTTCATGCCAATTTTGAGCAGTTTTTTACTGTTACATAGCCACATGATTGAGCAGTCACTAACATCATTACAAATGCAATGCTCTGCATACATTCCATACTTACACGTATATATATCTCGGCTATTGCCTGTGCAAGTGTCAAACCACTTCGAGCACTTTGAAGGGTTAGGCTCGAAACATCGACGAGCCACTTTATGAAAAACCGGACTATTTTCAAGGTTTGCGGCTACAGCACTTCTGAACAAGCAGCTTTTCTTAGCTGCCATTTTGTGTTAACATAGCATGTGTCCTTAGTAATGGGTGTGCAAGTTAAACTTTGTAGCATTCTGCTAGAAAAATTGATGCAAAAAGCAGATTGAAGCACAAATTGATAAAACAGACGAAAATGGCCCTCTAGAGCTTGGACATCATGGGATATTATTGATCCCTCCTACTTGATCTCATTATTATTATCTCATTATTATCTCATGATTATGCAAATCTCCATATTCCAAAATCTGTTCCTAATCACATGCCCTGGTCTCTTTGGACTGCCCGAACAGACCACACAACCGGCGAGAAATAGATTGGCTGGAGCCCAATAGCAACCACAGCCAAATGAAGACTACAACCGTGGAGGAGGAGCCAGCTCGTCAATGCAGATGCCCTACACGGTCTCTTGTTACCGTCATGCATACGTGGTATACCCATTTACTGACCAATGAGGGATGGCTAGGTCCTTTGGTTAGAGTTCACGACCAACCGAAAAAGGCTGAGTCCCTTGCTCAAGGGATTTGTGAAGGCCTTGTGGCTGTGGCTGGATCCAGTAACTGCATCGGCTGAACTTACATATCAAAAAATCTCATGGCTGCTTTCTTGGCACAGCTGTGACAAGCGGGCAAAACGTTTAGGCAATGAACAGCAATAGCGAGTACAGTTTGCAGTCAGTTTCAGGTTATGCCTGAGGTAGGCCTGCTAAACCAAATTATGAAGCTAAATTAGCTGCAACGTGTTACACACCTATGTGGAACCATACACGATAGCAAGAGTGCATAAAGCACTATATATATATAAGAAGATTGTATCTTCTAGTGCAATTATGCACTCTTGACGATAGGTTGGTAATACGTACCTGGCCAGCAAAGTTAAGTTGAACGCAAAACTGTAGAGACTGAACAAAACTGTCTAAATCTGCAGTTTAAATAGTTTACATTAGGTTAGTTTTCCTGTAATTTTGTAGGCTCGCTCACTGTACAGCTATACAATTATATCCGCATTTTATCGGGAATGATAAATCACATTAATTTCGCCCCTATGAATTCCATGACCATATTTCCAGTTCATGACAGAACCTAAAATCCAGAAAATCTACAATTCGTATGATCTATTGAACGCTAACTCCAATCCAACTGTGGCGCTCGGAGTTCGCAACAAATTTGCGTCAAAAATTTAAACTAATAAACTAACTAACCATTATGAATTGAGGACGACAGATTATAATTTAATTATTTAGTAGATGAACTTATTGAAAAATAATCTGGAAGTACAATATTGAACTGTTTAATAAATGCAGTTTCTATATTTTCGCTACAATTACAATTTTATAATAATCTAAAAGAGTAGTAGTTTTGTCCCCCCCCCCGCCAATCGGGTTAAGGTAAACTGGTTTACAGCAACTCTGGACTTTGCAGCTTTGCAGAAATCAGGGAGCATAATTTATAAACTGCATCAAACTTGACTACAGCGAAAGCAGCTTCAGTGACGATAGTAGTAAAAGTTGCTGGAACGTTTCCGACCGTTTCAGTGGAAATTACAACCAGCTCAGCTAACGATTGAAATTTGAACTCAATTTTAGAATATTTTACATGGAAAGTCAACGAGTTTTGTCCCAAAAGGAACAATATTCCGGTGTTGAGCCATATAGATATTAGATATCCTAATTGAAAGATTTCCAGATTCAGTGTCCTGTACTCCTGCATCTAATTACTGTGGCCACTCCTTTTTAAACAACAGTTTTTGGAGACAAATTCCGGGGATTATAAATCTGAAGATCGGTGACAAAAGGTTTTGCTAGGTATATCTCTATCAGTCCAGGTTCTGTAACTAAAAATAAACTAAGCCAGATAAGTCTATCTATCTTATAAGATAGAACTCGGTTTTGCGGTAACAGCCTAAATGTTCGTTTAATTAGTTAATGTCATTAGTAATTAGTAATTAATTATTATTATTATTAGTATTAGTCATTAGTTAATGTGCCTAATGCGACTGAGCTTGTGTTCCTGTAGTTTCTCAATTGATTCACGATCAATGGCTTAGTGCTAGCAAGAGTACATAATACATAAGAGTATGACAGCAGGCATACTCTATATTATCAGCTTGACACATTCTCTGCACGCTAACGGCTGACCCCCCCCCCGCAAATTGGACCCTTCACTTCAAAAGAATTCGCGCGCTATACTTGTGTGCTAAAGCTCGAAGCAGACACAAAATTCGCGCACGTACTGCTTGTGTTTTCGAGCTTTAACACACAAGCATAGAGCGAGTGAGCGTACCCCCGTTTCGACTGGGTACCAATTTGCGGGGGGGGGGTCACTGGGGTCCAATTTGCGGGGGGCGGGTCAGCCGTTAGCGTGCAGAGGATGTGTCAAGCTGATAATACATAGAGTATGCCTGCTGTCATACTCTTATGTATTATGTACTCTTGGTGCTAGTAACATCTCAAGACTAGTTCAGATTAGCCTTTTAATTAATTTATGTTAAATTTTCAAAAACGTGCCAAATAAGGGACAAATTGGGAGCCCGCAAGGTCGTCAGATCGACTTCCAGCAATGGCAAATATGGTTTTTATTTTTGTATTGAAGAAGCTATTAGTTTAGTCTGACAAATTTAATGGTTATAACTGTAATGACTGTAATTGTCATAATTGTCACATAATTGATAAAACAATTAGAAAATTTTGTCAGTACTGTGTTCCCAGGGTGTCAAACGGACAAATAATTAACTAGTTTTCGTATTTTCACTTATTGTGAATGTCAGAAACACAAAATTCAGCTGTCAATTATAAGAAACTGTCCCTTATTTAGTGCCAAAAACGCTGTCCCTTATTTGCTGTCCACTGTCCCTAATTTGGCACACAGTGTCCCTTATTTAGTGTTTAGCAGAGAAAATTGATGCTATATACTTTAAAAACGACCTCCCTCAACTTGGCAGTCCCACTTGTTGAGTCAAAGCTAAAACCAATTGAGTCAGTCACGTTCGGTTGAAATACAAATGAGACACCTGTTAATTTAATTGAGTCACCTTTTAATTATGTGCAAATTTGAGTAAAATATTGGGACTGCTAATTAGAGGTATACAGTCCCACTTTTGAGTCATAAGTTGTTACCTCGTCAGTGAATGCCTACAAGTTGCCTAGAAATGAGCCACTCCCGTAAAACATCTGTTAGTCTGCGATGTTTTCAAAAAGTTGTTTTAAATTTAAAAATTTTGATTTTTCAAATAAATATTTATTAGCTAAAGTCTGGCTTCACATGATTTCAGCCTGGAAGGGGGCCGAACCATAGGTGTAATTGGGGGTGTTTGTGGCTGTGGGGGGATAAAATCCTCCCAGCCATTTTTCCAAACCTCCTCCCATAATTTTTGGGCCCCCCCCCCAACTGGGGGGGGGGCGTAGTAGGCATAGTAGGGCTATGGCGCAACAATTGGCCACAAATTGGACATTTTTAGGGTAAATTTTGCAATTTTTTTTCAAAAAGTCTAAATTTTTGGCTTAACGCGTTTATTATCGTTTAATTTAAGTTTAATTATCGAGAAATACACGTTTATAATGGACTTTTAGACTCAGTGTTGACCTTATTCTGGACTCAGAAACATGTTGGCAATGAAGTTTTCGAGTCTAAAAACACTGTCTTATGTTGAAATTATGTAGGGTTCGCGGGGGGGGGGGGGTTGCGGGGTCTAAAAATGTCTTTTTTGCCCACCCACACCTATGGTTCTAACCTCGGAGATTTGGATTGTTTTTGGAGGCGACTCGTCACTCGAGTTTAGCACCAAACGGTGTTTAACGGAAATTGCATTACTCCGAATTTCCGTATCACCAGTGCTTTTTGGTTCAGTTCAGTTTCAGTCATTAGATCTGATAAATCAGTCAGTTATAATTCCGATTTTATGTTTTACCTGGTTATGTAATTCGCTTCGGCGACCTGTTTACTGACTGCGTGTGTGTTTCGTTGGACTTGCTTGAATTGGATTTATAGATTTGAGCAAATCCAAATTACGTACATTGCAGTATATATATACGGTTTATTTATGGATCTGGAGCTTTTGAAAGTTGTCGAGTCGAGAACGAGATGATGGAACTGGGTATGTCTTTTTAGATTATTATTATTTTATTACGGTTAGAATTTTTTATGATTAACTTTTTTATTCGAAACAACATTTGAACAGTGATGCATTTTTATTTTTCTCGCATATATTTCCATATTATAGTGATGGGCACCTGATTTTGGGCACTGATTTAGATGGGGGCGATATTTTCATAAAGTGGACAGGGAGTGGAAGTAGACAGGTTTCATAAATAAAGTTTAACACATAAACATATGTAGGGAAATTTTTAAAAAAATGCTAAAAACGACGTACGTATATAATGTGATAAAACTTATTAGTCTAATCGTGCAGAAAACACGTTTTTCTTATATTTTGAGACACACTAGCCCTAAGTATTTTTGGCCCAAATGAAAAACTTGTCTTGGAATTGCACCATGTCACATTTGAATTCCCCAGGCTATCCACAACAGAACGAAGCTGATTTTCACCATTGAGGATTCCCCCCAGGTCCGTGTAATCCGAAAAAACCTATACCAATTTAACCTATAGGCTCTATTAACAAATGGTCCGTAGATGTATGTACGTGTATTATTAAGTTGTATGACTACACAGGGTCACGCTGACAAATCGTACAATTTTCTGAAAAACTGCTACAATTTTCTGAAGAACTGCCGATAGCAACAGCAAGCAGCAGCGGTCAGTGGAGGCGCCAGGGGGGGGGCCGGGGACAGCGCTGCGACTATGCTCATCGTTTTCAGCGACCCCGATAACCCTTATATGCGTCCCACTATATGGCCCAAAACAGCATATTTAGGCCTATTTTTGACTATTTCCTGTAGAGTTGGGACTTGAAATTTTCCGAAAATGGCTATTTGGCCGGACCAACTTTGGGCCGGCCGCCAGAACGATCCTGGCCAGATATCAAAAATCGCCCTCGTTAGGACATATAAACCCTTCCGTAGATCCTTATGCAACAAACCACGTCTCTCTAGCGTCTTCCCTGGGTCCTGTAGCTTTGACAAAAAATTGGCCATTTTTGGCCATTTTAGCGCCAAGTCCACCTTTGGCCGGTCGGCCGGGCCGGGCAGCGAAAAAATATCAAAAAGGTTCACTTTCGGGGTATATACGTTCAGAAAAACCAAACTTCACCTGCTGAAAATGCCCAGATCGTTCTAACACTGCGACAGAAAATTGCATTTTTCCAAGCGTGACTTACACGAAAAAAAAAAACAAACGGACCTAACTTGCCCGGAAGCGAAAATTTTCAAAGTTGGAAATTTTGACCAAAACTTTTTTGCGACTTGTAGTACTCGTCGTGTAGATTCCAACGATACCAAAATTGTCCAGTTTCGTTGAGTATTTAGCTGGCACGGAGCTCGAACGGGTCTCCAAGGGCCGCACTGAGCCTTTTACACCCATAATATAGGGGAGCGCTCCCGCGCTCCCCTATAATAAACGAGTTTTAATGGAAGCAAACATTTCTTTCGATAAACTCTTAATATTTACTGTGCATTTTAACCATTTCAGGGCAGCCGCGGTTCCTTTTTTCCTTTATTTTCCTTTTTTTCGAGGTCGTCCTTTTTTTCCTTTATTCTGCAAAAATTCCTTTTATTTCCTTTTTTCAATAAGTTTCTGAAAATCGACAAAGATGTGCCTAAAATTTAGTCTTACGGTGGCAATTTCCAAAAATTTTCCGGCTTCGCCGGAATATTGTTTAACTTAATTTTTCAGTTTTAGAATAGCTAGATCTACATATATTTTTACTTAATATGACTTAATAGCATAACCTGCAAGTACGAATTTAGAATTATAGAAATTGTTAGACTTATTTTTTGTTTGCTTAAAGTCAAAAGTTAACTAATGTTGACAAAAATTAATTTGTACTCTATAGAATGTTTATATAATCTGGAGAAACATTAAACGTGCGTATATACGTATACGTATATTTTGTAATGTGTGCATAGATTGCCGGAGAGTTGAGCAAAATGCACTATTTGGGGTATTTGCAGAATGCACTAAATACGTATGGCAAAATGCGTAGATGTCACAGTCACGTTTTCCAAAAAATTTCTAGAAGCAAAGATTGCAGTTGAAGGCATTGAAAATACAGAAGGGTTTTTGGGCTCTGAGGCCTCTCACCCCACACGGAATTTTTGCAGAATAAAAAAAAAAAGTTAGTAAGACGACCTCGAAAAAAAGGAAAATAAAGGAAAAAAAAGGAACCGCGGCCGCCCTGAAATGGTTAAAATGCACAGTAAATATTAAGAAGTTTATCGAAAGAAATGTTTGCTTCCATTAAAACTCGTTTGTGCCTAGGTGAGCGCGGGAGCCCTCCCCATATTATGGGTGTAAAAGGCTCAGTGCGGCCCTTGAAGGACCCGTTCGAGCATCCGTGCCAGCCTAAATACTCAACGAAACTGGACAATTTTTATTTATCGTTGAGAATCTACACGACGAGTACTACAAGTCGCAAAAAAGTTTTGGTCCAAAATTTCCAACTTTGAAAATTTTCGCTTCCGGGCAAGTTAGGTCCGTTTGTTTTTTTTTTCGTGTAAGTCACGCTTGGAAAAATGCAATTTTCTGTCGCAGTGTTAGAACGATCTGGGCATTTTCAGCAGGTACGAAGTTTGGTTTTTCTGAACGTATATTCCCCGAAAGTGAACATTTTTGATATTTTTTCGCTGCCCGGCCCGGCCGAGGAAAAAGATTTGCCAAAGGTGGACTTCGTGCTAAAATGGCCAAAAATGGCCAATTTTTTGTCAAAGCTACAGGACCCAGGGAAGACGCGGGAGAGACGTGGTTTGTTGCATAAGGATCTACGGAAGGGTTTATGGCTGTCCTAACGAGGGCGATTTTTGATATCTGGCCAGGATCGTTCTGGCGGCCGGCCCAAAGTTGGTCCGGCCAAATAGCCATTTTCGAAAAATTTCAAGTCCCAACTCTACAGAGCAATACGTAACTGAACGAAGTAC
>JASAND010027148.1:0-11248 GCA_030248195.1 Trissonchulus latispiculum
GGACCAACTTTGGGCCGGCCGCCAGAACGATCCTGGCCAGATATCAAAAATCGCCCTCGTTAGGACATATAAACCCTTCCGTGGTTCCTTATGCAACAAACCACGTCTCTCTAGCGTCTTCCCTGAGTCCTGTAGCTTTGACAAAAAATTGGCCATTTTTGGCCATTTTAGCGCCAAGTCCACTTTTGGCCGGCCGTACAGGTGGCCGGCCGGGCCGGGCAGCGAAAAAATATCAAAAAGGTTCACTTTCGGGGTATATACGTTCAGAAAAACCAAACTTCACCTGCTGAAAATGCCCAGATCGTTCTAACACTGCGACAGAAAATTGCATTTTTCCAAGCGTGACTTACACGGAAAAAAAAAAACAAACGGACCTAACTTGCCCGGAAGCGAAAATTTTCAAAGTTGGAAATTTTGACCAAAACTTTTTTGCGACTTGTAGTACTCGTCGTGTAGATTCCAACGATACCAAAATTGTCCTGTTTGGTTGAGTATTTAGCTGGCACGGAGCTCGAACGGGTCTCCAAGGGCCGCACTGAGCCTTTTACACCCATATTATAGGGGAGCGCTCTCGCGCTCCCCTATAATACACTATATACGTACGTACTGCGTATGTATAAAAACGAAGACTTACCAGAAGATGACTGTGGGCAGCTGGATGAAGCAGTGAATAAATACGTGAGATGATGTTGGGGTTTATCCTGTTTCCGTCTCGACATTTAATCCACAATACCACAAAATGCTATTTACATACATATTACAATAAATAATATAGCTATATACTCTGAAACCGATAAACAAAACAGGCATATTAAGGGATATTGCAGAATCAAATAGCAAATTATGCAACACTCATATTGTGCATAAAGATTACCTAAATAAATAAATTTGAAAAATACATGGAACGCCGTGTCAGGGGCGGGCCAGTATAAACTGCAGACGCAGACGCAGACCAGCAGACTTAGCAGACTTATGCAGACGCAGACTCGGGTATAAAACGCAGACCTGAAAACAGACTCGGGTATAAAATGCAGACTTTTGAGCAGACTTGCAGACTGTGGTATAAAAAGCAGACTTGGGTATAAAATACAGACTTTTGAGCAGACTTGCAGAGCCGGGTATACAAAGCAGACTTGGGTATAAAATACAGACTTTTGAGCAGACTTGCAGACCCGGATATCCGCCGAGGCCCAACCGTGCGAGGGGCATATAAGTTTCGTAGAGTTGTTCAGCATTATATACACCTGCAATTTTCCATTTTTTAATCCACGTACGGTTCCTGCACTTGACGTGTTAGTACAAAATGCTTTGTTGCCCCAAACAATTTTGCAAAGGCAGTTTTGAATATCATAGTGGAAAACAAACATAGCTGATACAATCACAACGCTTAAGCATCAAGATCAATCAACAACAAACAACCATAAAGTTTCGGAGTGAAACTCAAATAAGCAAATGTACACACAACGCGGGGGTCTGGGGCAGCGGCCCAAAATAAAATTAGGGAGAATTTTGGAAATTTTCGACTCCAAATCGCATTTTTTAAGCATATTTTGGCAAAAAAATTTTTGCGTACTGTGGCGCAAAGGCCCAAAATTTTTTGCGTATTTCAGAAAAAAATTGCGTAATTTCGCAGTTTGTGGCGCAAAAAAAAAAACCCAGCCCCCCACTAGTAGGGGGGGGCTGCCTACCCACCCCCACTTTTTTTCGCCTAGAAAAAGCCCAGTTGTCTGGGATTTTTCTAGGCAAAAATAAGTGGGGGGAAGCCCGCCCCCTCACTAGAGGGGAGGGCCAAAAGTGGGTGGATAAAATGGGTAAAAATGCTAAAAATACAGTATATATAAATAGCCTGTTTTCCACAACTGCTATAACTAAGCGTAAAAGTGCTGAAAAATTAAGTTTTAGCACCAAAAAAGACGATTTTTGACCAAAACTTTCCGGAAAATTTTTTAAATTTTGACCAAAAATCTTAAAAATTTGGCATTTTCTGGGCACCTTAGGCTGAGTGGGGAGAAGCCTAAAAAAGCGGGGAGGGGAACGAGTGGGACGAAGGGGTCGAGTGAGAGGAAACCCGAAAAGTGGGGGGCCTCCCCCCAGTAAAAAACCCCAGATAAATTTACCTCGGCAGCTTAATTTAAGGATTAAGAATTTTGGGTGATGCCCCCGGGAGTAAGGAACCCATGTAGCGCCGTTGACCAGACGGATGCCAGGGGACACTTGTGGGAATCTCCATTTGACAGGGTCCATGTCCATCGAATTTCCCACGGTGGTGGATCAAAGCCCCCCGCCCTCCCGTCTCAGAATCAACTATTGCACCTATATATAACTACAGCAATCATCACAAAAAAATCACCGCGAAAATTCATAAATAAAATCACCCACCTAGACGGCTAACAACAAGCCGCAGCCGGAAAATTTTATACATGGTAATAGCCCCAAGACCCAACCTTCACATATGTACGTAAGTTTGGCTGTCGAGGCCCTACTCTTCCGACTAGGGTGCCCAAAATAGTCGACCCACCCAAAATTCGACCCTCAGACAACGGCGGGCCAAAATTGAAATTTTTTCTGGTACTCACTAAGGACTTTACGCAGCTACCCAATCATATATTGGATTCCCTGCCATGTCCTCTGGCTTCGCCACCGACGGGTGGATCTTTTTGAGAACAAATTCACAAAAGAAAAATCACTAACTACTTTTTGTACAAAGCGACCGCAAGGGCAAAACTGCCAAATTCGAGTTCAGTGACCCGAAAAGCCTACGAATAAAGCGCATGTTGTATATAGGTATATATCTCAACCCCTTCTGGCAGACGGTCCGGCCGGTGGACCCAGCCCGGACCCTTCGGACCCAGGGGGTGGTCAGGATCACCAATGTGGACAAAAAGCTACCTAAAACCCAATACCAAATTTGAATTCTATGCACCGAACAAATCTATATAAGCGAGTGTTTAAGGCTTCCTGGGCCTTGAAATAAATTTTGACCAGTCACGGACACGTCACCATGAGCTAAGTCACGTGACCAGTCCAGATGCAAAATGTATGCCAATTGTTTGCGCTGTGCTTACTAGAGCAATAGAACACCAAATAAGTGGATTCCTAGCTTCCTGGAGTCATTAAACAGTGTTAAGAGAATTGCCCGGGGTAGCCACTTTGGACCCAGGGACCCAAAACCGAAATTTGAAGTTAAGCCTACCCAAAAAAGACTTCGGGGTCCAAATTTTTTACGTAATAACTCTATGGACTATGCTTTATTTATGCATGAAAAGAAAATTTTCCTAGCTGCATCCTGAGATTAGATCTGTGGGTGATTTTTTTGCGAACCCGTGATTTTTTTTGTGAATTCGTTAACAAAAAATCACAAAAATTTTTTATTACTCACGCTACACAAGAGCTATCGGCATGAAATTTGCAGCATATATAGAGGGGGTCATTACCAGTTGATACATACCAAAATTATTTCGATCGGACTTCATTTGCGAAAATGGCAGCAAAAATTCGATTTTTGATTTTTTTTATTAACCTTATATACACCTGAAATGTCAGACCACTGAACACTTTTGCGCGCTTTTGCCATCCGTTCTCAGTTAAACACTCAATTTCTTGATGGTTAATATTGCAGAAGGTGTATTTTATCATTGCAAGTTAACGCAGAAGATGATTAAATTATGAATTACAGGCGAAAGTAAGATTTTGTAGACAAAAAATCTTAATATCCTAGCAATGTTGGTCCATTTTGCTTGCCTGCTGGATATATTAAGCCTGGCTGCTGGCAACGAGTTTTTAGAAGCAGATATTGCGTTTTATGCCTTTAAATGCCATTTATGTACTGTTATGGTGATAAAGGAGCGAAATTTCTTACCATCTTTTCCCCCCCACCCCCATCTTTTCCCCCTACTTGTGGGGGAAAGATGGTTTATATTGAGGCTAGCCCACGTGAAGTACCACAGAATACTAATTTTACTAGTATGGTACGTATATATATATACTGGCTTTTTCCTAGGCAAAAATTTCTGGGGGGGGGGGAAGTCTGAGGGGGGGGGTCCCCCCCAGGTCTGGGGGGGGGAAGAGAAATTTTTCAAAAAATGCCTAAAAATAGCTATTTTTTGCAGCTAAGCTAAAAAATTAACTATTTTTAACTTAAATTTAAGCTTAAAATAGCTAAAAAATGCTTAAAAATGAGTAAGAATCCGGCGACGCCGAAAAAATTTTTCAAAATTTACCCTCAAAACCCTATTTTTCCGGGCATTTTAGAGTTCTGGGGGGGGAAGGCCCGAATCCTGGGGGGGCGACCCAAGGCTGGGGGGCGAACGAATTTCTGGGGGGCCCCCACCCCCCACCCCTGTAGGAAAAAGCCAGATATTATATATATATATATATATATATATATATATATACTTGCACTTATTGCCTCCAACCGAGAGTGCGGTTGGGGAGATTGTGTCGCTGCTGATCTTCAAGGCCAAATATATAGGTGAAACAATGGGCCTCTTCTATCTCTACCCCGTTTAACTGGATGTTGCCGCTACCGAACACCTTTGTGGGGACTATCAGAGAAGGATCTGCGGACAGTCTACATCACCTTTGTGCGATCTGCCCTTGAGTACTGCGCCAGCTTCTGGGGCATTTTAGCAAATACTGACCTAACGAAAAGCTGAATCGAAAAAGCGGATTTTAGATTAGTGCTTAGCGCCCCAAAAAACCCTCGTTCGCAAGTTTTCGGAAAAATGTGTTTCTAAACGTTTTGGTTCCCCTAACTAAACTAAAATTTATATAAAATTTTATAAAATTTTAAAATTTTGTATATAAGTTTTTAATTCATCAGCCTCCAATATACACCCATGCAAAATTTCAAGTCATTGGTCAAAAAATAAAACGAAAGGCTGTGGGGAAGGGAAACCCCATAGATCCGGAACTTATAGCCATGGGGGGAAAAACCCACCCCCTTTTTGGATGGGGGGAAACCCACCCGCCTCCTGGACCAAGGGTTGGAGCAATGAGTTCCAAAACATAGCAGCAGAAAGCGCGACTCTTTCTTACCTACGTATGCAAAGATCAAGTCATTTGGTTCACTCCTGCTCATTTTATGACATTTTGAAAATGACACCTACTTTTTGGTCCAACCACGCCAAAATTTTGTAAAAGTTTGGACCGATGTAACTTTTGACTGGGTTGGGCTAGAAAAGTTTTGCAAATATCTTCAATGATGGCAAGTCTTCCTCTTTGCACACAGCCAAAATTAGATCGATCCGATGCACCGTTGGTCTGGCACATTGCCAAATGTGGCGGAGGGAAACAATTCGACACACGGTACTATCGAGGACGCTGCATCATCCTATGGTGTCAGATTTCGATAATTTTGCTTCCCTGGCTAGCTAGGGGCCAAAAACACTGAAAGTGCCATTTCGGCACTGGAGGACCCAGGACAGGTCCAATTGTGGATTTTAACAGCCAAATCAACGTAGAAAACCATTCTCTACACGATAGACTGATAAGTTTTATCAAATTACATCGTTTTTAGCATTTTTCAAAAATTGTCCTATGTGTTAAACTTTATGAAACCTGACCGTTTGATGCTGCATTTTCAATGGCACATGAAATCTCAAAAAAGGTACCTAGATCGGGTTTTTTGGTTTATACTAGCTAAAAAAAGAATTGAATTTTACACCGGAAGTGTCAGAATAGCGCTACGACAATTTTTGAGACCTGTGAGGGGTGGGTTTCCCCCCATTGATTGGGTTTTTCCCCCGCTACTTTTTGCATTATACCGGCCTAACGGTACAACCTAGAGAAGTGCAAATGGGCTTAAAAGATAGATCTAAGTACGCCAAGTACGATGGTATATAAAGTTCTCATCTAACCCTTATAATAAAAAAGTTACAGCCAAAATCCGAAAATGTGGGGTTTTTCCCCCCATGGCTATACTGATGGATTTCAAAATTATTACAAGATTTTCCAAGTATGGGAACGGTTAACGTAAAAGGTTTTGTTAGCGTTAGCGGCTAAAACTGGTTAGCGTTAGTCCTGGATTTTATTTACCTATGAGTCCAGTTTATAGCCACGTCTGGTCCGGGTATGACCCACCCAGTTCAGGTCCGGTCCGTGTTGGTTTTACCCACCCAGTCCGGGTCCGGTCCGGGTTTTACCCTTTGGTCCGGGTCCGGGTTTTACCCACCCAGTCCGTGATGAGTCCGGGTTTTACCTACCCGGTCCGGGTCCGCGTCCGTGTTTTACCAAGCCCCAAAAATTGGTATTTTGATCGATTTTCTTTGCCCAATAAAGCTGTGTAGCTACAAGCTACGTCCAAATGCTTTACAGAAGAGCTCGTCATGGGTTTCCATCGATGTGCGGCTTAGGTTCTGACATAGTCAGTCGGCCTTCAGCAATATGATGTTTGTTGGAGTTAGTCAGTTTTTCTTGGTGGATTTCCTTGATATTTTCCAAAAAATAACAAGAAAAATAAATGATTGTTTTGATTTTACAAATTTTGTTGAACAGATTTAACATCGGGACAATATTTTTTGATACGAAAAGAGGGTCTTTCCCATTATCCCCCGATAGCTCTGAAGAAGTACAATTTGACTGATTGAGTTGAAATTTGGTGGAGGTAGGTTTTCGGGATATCCGGTTTTCGGACCTGCTGATTTCAAAAATGCAAAAATTTAAAAAAAATTTTAAAAATTTTAAAATTTTAGTTTGGTAAGGGGGGACCAAGGGGAACCGAAAAATTTTTTGAAAAAATTTTGCTGAAAACTTGCGTACAGGGGCAGGGGCGTATCCAGGATTTTGAAAAGGAGGGGGTTTTAACTAAAATTTATTGAAAAGGAGGGGGTTTTGGCAAAAATTTGCACTTTTTGTAATGGAGTATTCATAAAAGTCAACCCAAAAGGAGGGGGTTTCAACCCCCAAAACCCTCCCCCTGGATACGCCCATGTACAGGGGTTTTCTGGGGTGCTGATCACGAATCTGAAATCGGTTTTTCGATTCAGCCTTTCGTTAGCTCAGGATAAGCTTACATCTTAAGCTTAAAACATTAGCTTTTATTTTTTTCTTATAAAATTTTTCGGTTCCCCTTGGTCCCCTCTTACCAAACTAAAATTTTAAAATGTTTAAAAAATTTTTAAAAGTTTTGCATTTTTGAAATCAGCAGGTCCGAAAACCGGGTCTTATCTCGATTACCCCCCCCCCACCACTCAAAATCCTTAAAACTTGACCAAATGAGCTAAAATTTGGTATGGGTATGTTTTCGACTCCGCTGAGTTCAAATATCGCAAAATTTTTCGATTTAGCGAAATTTAATTTTCGATTTCTAAGGAGGACTACGGGAAACCGAATAATTTTTTGTCTTCGATTTTGCTGAAAAGATGTATATAGGGGTTTTCGGGGTCCTAGAACACGAATCTGAAATCCGTTTTTCGATTCAGGTTTTCGTTGGCTCAGCATAAGCTTACGTCTTAAGCTTAAATCTTTAGCTTATACTGAGCTAACGAAAACCTGAATCGAAAAACGGACTTCAAATTCGTGTTCTACGACCCCGAAAACCCCTATATATATACATCTTTTCAGCAAAATCGAAGACAACAAACTTTTCGGTTTCCCTTGGTCCCCCCTTAGAAATCGAAAAATTGAATGTCGCGAAATCGAAAAATCTTGCGATATTTGAACTCAGCGTAGTCGAAAACATACCCATACCAAATTTTAGCTCATTTGGTCAAGTTTTAAGGATTTTGAGTTGTGGGGGGTAATCGAGATAAGACCCCGAAAACCTACCTACCTCCACCAAATTTCAACTCAATCAGTCAAATTGTGCTTCTTCGGTACTTCTACGGAGCTGTGGGGGGGATAATGGGAAAGACCCCGAAAAGATACATTGAGTGTGTACCAGAGATGAAACCGGGTCACTATTTACTGACCCGGTGACCCGGTCGACCCCTGACCCGGTGACCCGGTATTTTTGAAAATCCAGGTTTAAGCTTTCAAAAAATTAAAAATGCTTTGTTGGGGTGCGGTGAGTGTTTTTTACCATTTTGGACATTTTTGACAACTAAAATATTAAGTTAGGTAAAAGTTTTGCTTTCCTTAAAGTGTAGCATCGGAAAGTGAATATTGTAAGTAAGCCGGAAGAAATCAAAACGATTTGCACGATTTTGCACTCAATAATGTGAAGTTAACTACATATATAGCTTTTTGAATCAAACGAATTGGAACAAAATACTTTGCCAAAGTCATAACATCATCTAATTACAGTGGTCGCACGCTTCCTACTTTTCCTACTTTTTTCCTACTTTTTCTTCACCTCCTACTTTTTTCCTACTTTTAGCTGAAAATTCCTACTTTTTCCTACTTTTTTGCAGGAGCTCATAATTTTCCTTGGAAAAACAGTTAAAATCACAAAAATTAACAAATTTATTGAAAAAATTGAACTAGAGGAACGTCATCAACCAATCATGGGCATCGGGAGAAATACCACAACAGTGGAGAACTGCAGATATACGGTCGACCGGGGCTACTTGACCCACGGGGGTAACTTGACCCGTTCCGGAAGCAAAATTTGGGAACCTACCTAAAAGACGCAAGGCAAGACCTACGTAAATGTTTTTAGGGCATGTTGTAGAGTCGGGTCTTTACTATGTACTCATACAAAATTATCGAGTTTCTGCTGTTAATGAGTCCATAATAGCAAAAACACGACACCATGATGACACTCGCTGAAAAAGTGCCATTTTTTGCTACATGGGAGATTGTTTGTAAAAACCGCCCCCTTTAAGAAACATGTGAAAATTATATATCAAAAGAAAGCGAAACGTCTGGGCTATCCAATGAACTAGGTTTTGAACCGGTTTGAAGTTATACGAAAATTTTAACCTCGGAGGGTCATGTAGCCCCGCAATTTTTTGGAGTGGGGTTACTTGACCCATCGATTGGGGTAACTTGACCCGTTATTTAAAATGACCACAAAATTCAGATTTTCTGAAAGTAAGCGCGATCTTCCTTGTTTTTGCAGTGATACGGATGTATATATACGTGTTTCCTAATACAGGCAGAGTTTTTTGTTCCAAAAAGTGTTCTTTGGAACACATTTTTTCCAAAAAGAACAAAAATTTTTAAAAAACGAACAATAAAAGAACAGAGAAAAAGAAAAATTGGAAGTTGAAAAAAACACAAAATTAATATTTTCCTTAGCCGAAAAAGTAAGATTTCAAAAAATTTCTTCAACTTCTGGGGGGCTTCGCCCCCCAGATCCCCCAGTTTGTTCATGTCTGCCTGCACTAGTTTACAATTATGTTCTTGCTTGAAACTGTAACGCTTCATGACATTAGGTCTATTATTGTGCCTGTCTCTTTCGACTTGCTATATACTGCAAACAAAGATAGGCACAGGTGCATATATACACAAATGTTAGCATCAGGCGAGGGGATATTCTTCAGAGAGTTCTTGTGTGAGATAAATTGAAGATTTGTAGCCAACTTTGTGTTCTACCGTTTTCAAAAAAGAATAGAGACAAAAGCAAGATCTTTAAGTTTTAAAGTTGCATTTCTTAAATTTCTCCGAATTTTAGTTTGATTTCATGAAGCCAAGAAGGCTTTTCTAAAATTTGTTTATTCGTGAAATGTGAGCGTTCATATATATACACGCACTTAATATATAATAAATTGTTGCAGTAAGGGGGCTCCAGCCAACCCAGCTGTCTATCCTTAACTGGTCGGTAAATGGGTACCACTGCGGTGGGAAGGTAACAGGAGTCTGTGTTCTGGCGTAATGCCTGATGAAGGGCTGGCCCCTCCTTCCACAGATGTAGTCAACATTAGAGTTGTCGCTCCTGGCTTCGGGCTGTGAATCCGGAGATAAGTACCGGCACCCTATAACCTTCTGTAGGTTGGAGTTCTCTCCAGGGGTCACTTTACCTTACCTTTTACCTTTATACGTATATTTTGCATAAGTCTCTCTATTCTCTCTATCTCTCTCTATCTCCTGTTAGATGTCAGCATATCAGAAAATTTCTACTATTTTTTGCTAATTTTGCTAGTTTCGTAAGCTCATGTGAATGTACAGATTATACGCTTTTGTAATGTGTGAGTTGTGATGAGTAATGTTTTAGTGAGTTTATTTGAATGTGAGATTTTAGTAAAGTGCATATGTTTATGTATGTGTGTGTTTGTGATAGCGTAACGTATGTGTATTTTAGGCATGTGTGTTGGACTAGTTTTTGTTTGTCTGGGGGATGTCTGATTTTAGTTGTTTGTTTGATGTCTGTCTGGCTAGATGGCGCTGTCTGCCTTTCTTCTAGAAAGGCCTAGAAGTTTCCCCTTCTATGTCAACACTTTCGACCAATCAAAATTCACCAAGTCTCTATTTCAACATCTCTTTCAAAATCCAGTCAGTCTTGTCTAAATTTTCTTAGCGTGCGGTTGGTTTTACTCTTTGTTCAGCCTAGCCTCTTTCACGTGTCCACCCTTTCCTGCTGGGACTTTTTGTAAGTTATTGATTATTTTCTTCTATTCTACTTTAGACTCAGAGGCGACCTCGTGGGTCAACCTAAATTTATTAGGGGTGTGTTATTGTGTTTTATTCTCTTTTAATTGGTAACTTATATTGCTGTTTATTTTAGAAAAGGGTTTACTATGTCGGGTCACATGGTTTAATCAGCCGCGACGGCTTAGGGAAATATTATTTGAGATAAGTAGTTTTTTTTCAGACGGGTTTTAAACAATTGTTGGGGGTGAATCTATGTATGTAAACTGTCTTGTAACTATGCCTAAATTTTATTCATGTCCTGTTTGGATGTAGCTACTTCTTAGAGTTTATATTTGTTTGAATTCTCCCTGTTTTGTAAGTTCTATTGATAATTGTTCTGCTGTCAAAATTTCTTATACCAGTTTGTGTAACTTTTGGGAGTCGCTCCCCTTGCTTATGTTCTATTAAATGTGGTCTCAGTAGCTGAGCCATTAGGGTGTTTTTAGTTAGGTTTTGTGTAGAACTGTATATTCGGTAGGTAGTTTTTGAGTTGTTTCCAAGTTTAGGTAGGCTAATTATTTACTGAGCGTGTACTTAATTTTACTCAAAGTTCCTCCTATAGCTGATAGTTAGGCCCTTATTCGTCCCTTAGTAGGCCTTATTTATTTGTCAGTTAGTCATAATTATCCTTGGCGAGATCCTGCCCAGGTCGACTGGAACATAAGTCTCCTCCAGGTTCGTCGCTTCCATACGCGCACAGTTATCCACCCGTAAAGTTTTGGTTGCCCATACACTT
>JASAND010027149.1:0-17668 GCA_030248195.1 Trissonchulus latispiculum
CGATCATCTAAAAAATTCTGGAACTTAGGCGCAAATTCTACCGGCATCTAAAACATTACACGGTAAGAATAAGGCTTTCTTTTTAATAATTTATTAGTAATTATATCAGTTGCATCAACCTAATTATAGTTAAAGACACTGCGCAAAGAAACAGCACTTTTCAATGTTGGTCTGTATTTCTTAAAACACATTTGCTTCTGAAATTTAGTTAAATTTGCTAAAATCATTGTCGAAAACAAAAAAATCGAGTTTTTGAGAAATTAGTGTGAAGTTCGAGTCTACGTCTGTTAGTAAAATGTACTATTTCTTGGATAAAACGAATCGACTATCTATAATTTGGGATAAGACTAGATCACTAGGTAACAGTGTGGTGTGTGATGCCGCTAGAAGATGCCCTAAGTCCGCCTAAGAAAATATTCAACAACAAATGATTTTACTATCACTTTCACAAACTGAGCTAGACAAAACTCCAGGAAATATAAAGCCAAATTAGATGACAAGTACTTTCACATCAAGGTAAATTATCAAATTTACAGCGCCAACAAAGTTATAAAATTACTCTAAATTCAAAAACCACTCGTCGAAAACAGCAGACCCCAAAATCGGAACCTAATCGCAGTAAACCCCCGACCGCTTCTCAACTCTCCCAAACTACACTCTACTGCTCAAGCGTGCACCAATTTGATAATTTAGCTAAAGTACCGGCAGTTCCAGACAGAAGTCAGAAATATGCTGAGCGTTTGTCAAGTTAAGTATTTTCCTAATAATTCCATAATTTAGAAGTGCGTGCTAACTTCGCAAAATGTCTATCTTTAGTGCACGCTATCTTCACATTAGCTTGAATTTGCCAGAACTTAAAAACTTTTACGAAAATCTGAAAAAACTAACAGTTTTCTGAAAATATTATTTGCTCGTTAAACAATTTCATTAAAGATAGTCCCCGGGAGATGGTATAAGAAGTTTCTTTCGAAGCTGGTACGGGTCGCTTTTCTTTAGCTTTCTTACACTTGTCGAAATCCATGTTCAAAAGTGTTTTCATGTAGTCGCAGTGGCCAAATAGAACGGTTGAACTAAGATAGCTGCACTCAGGGCAGTCGTAACAAACAAGCACATTCCAGTTTTAAAGTGATATCTAAAGTGTCGTTGAACTCCAACAATTGAGTAATTTGCAGTCTTTCAAAGTCTGCTGCAAATTCCCGGACTAGCACCTTTAAACTACCATTTTTGATGTTATTCTGACATTCATTTTATTAAAAGTCGGCTTAAACGACTTAACTTTAAACGACTTAAACTGAAAGTTCTTAAAAGTTCGCTTCATAAATAAACGTCTTAAACTACTTAAGACTATTTAAATTAAGTAGTTTTAGTTAAGTCGTTTAAGCCGCTAAGCCGTTTAAGTAGTTTAAGTAATTTAAGCCGTTTATTTGTAAAACGAATTTATTAAGAAGTTTAAGGGGGGGTCTATTTTTTGGTCATTTTTTCGACTTTCTCTGATCTCGCAGATTTTTACATATTTTATTGTCCAAACGGTATATTTTAACGAGTTTTTAGAATTAAAGTTGTATGTTTTTACGGTTATTGAGTAATTTCACCTCAAAGTTGAGATTTCATGTGTTAAACAATTAGGAAATTAGAAAAGTTGTCACTTTTCCACGTGCGCCGGAGAAATCGCACAAATGGCAAAATGGATCCATTCAAGCTTTATGTTATATTAATTCCATGTTTCCTAACTGTGATTTGTAGGAATCAGAATTTTAAATTAGGCCTTTAAAAAATTTTAATGAATTTTTGAAGTATTAAAATTTGAACTGATGCGAACTTTTAATACTTCAAAAATTCATTAAAATTTTTTAAAAACCTAACTTAAAATTCTGATTCCTACAAATCACAGTTCGGAAACATGGAATTAATATGATATAAAGCTTGAACGAATCCATTTTGCCATTCGTGAGATTTCTCTGGCGCACGTGAAAAAGTGACAACTTCTCTAATTTCGTATGTTTAACACATAAAATCTCAACTTTGATTTGAAATTACTCAATAACCGTAAGACTTGCAACTTTAATTTTAAAACTCGTTAAAAAATACCGTCTGGACAATAAAATATGTAAAATCAGCGAGATCGGAGAAAGTCGAAAAATGACCAAAAATGGACCCCCCCCCCTAAGTAGTTTAAGTTAAGTGGTATAAGTTAAGTAATTTAAGTTGTGGTGGATATAGGTATTTATATACTGTTAATGTGCCACGCTCAATATTGTTTATTTGCTTAGCTAGCGTTTGGTTTAGCTATTGTGATCATGTTAGTGGCTGGGTCGGGGACACGCTGTTGGGTGTTACTTGTCTATTGGGTAGGTGATTAACTTGGGGGCGCTGTGTGAACTAGTCCCACTTCTGGTTGGGGGTGGGAGTTCCTTAGCCCCACCTGCCTGGAGGTCTCCCACAAATTCTCCCTAACTCATCAGTTGAGTTGAGTTGTGTTGTTTTCAGTCGCCGGGTGTCTCACTGTAGAAGTCTCTGGGTTCGCCCGTTTACATCTCTCCCTTAAGGTGGTGGTATCTTTTTGTGCAGTGCTTTTGTAGTGATTTTTAAAACACTGTAACTTTCTCAATTTTTGGAGTTATAAAGAGCTTTATACATCGTTTCAAAGCTTGTGATCAGGACATGCATATGAGCTTACGAATCTAGCAAAATTATTAAAAAATTAGCGAACATTTTCTGACGTAATGGCTAAATATAGACCAAAAATTTTTGAACATTGATTTTTCAAAACTGCGGAGCCAGACAAAATTTCTTTTTGCGCTATCATACAGAGGAAATATGGACCGAGGGACGTGTTTTGGGGCTTTGCTCAGTATCACTCAAGGGTTGAGAAAATTTGCAAAATGCACGGACGCGGTAAATTTTTAAACTTTGCACTAAATTTTCTCGAAACTGGGAACGTTTTAGCCAAAACTAAGAAACACGTCAACCCGCAATAGTACGAATTCCATTCTCTTCCGCCAAAAATCTCCGGAATCTGTCGAGTAGTTTTTGAAAAATCTATGTTTAAAACAAACTAACCACAGTTTTGCCAAAATGGTTTTCCGGCCAAATCTCTAGCTGAAAGCAATAACGTCCGGCTAGTAGGAATTTATAAAATGTGCATTTGGACGCTGTATCGATTGAGTATAAATGGAACAAAATTGTTCGCAAGGTTTAGCAGTAATTTTGAAAAAAACTAATTTCCTCGAAAATGGTCATTTTTGACCCTCAAAATGGCTTTTGCTTATACCGACTTAACCACTGGAGATAGCTCAAAGATTGTAAAAGCAAAAATGTTCATTTGGTGTCCCCTTTCCAGCCATAACAACAAATCCCGTGTCTGGTCTACCTACTGGAAGCCTAAGGCCAAAACCCAAAACTTCTTTTGGCCTAACAATCCGGGACTGGTCCAAACATGTTAAAGAGCACGGAAATAGGTTATTTAGCAAGTTTTAGCTATTTACGTAAATTATTAAAGCCGTATGAGTCAAAAATAAACGAAAGGAAACCAGCACCTTAAGTCGCTCCGGTACCACGTCCGCTCCCCTGGGTTGGTAAGCTGTGCTATTACCTTAAGATAGTTTGTGTGTGTAGTATAATTGTTTGGGGGCTTATATCCCGTGTCTGGTCTACCTACTGGAAGCCTAAGGCCAAAATCCAAAACTTCTTTTGGCCTAAAATTCCGGGACTGGTCCAAAAATGTTAAAGGCACTCTTGTGTATAATGATGAGACGCATAATGTAGCACAGTGGCTTGACTTGATTCAGTTCATAACTTTTGCTAGCCTGGATTAAACCCTCCAAAAGTGTTCAAACAGCCCGTTTTTGGGGTCTAAAGAGGGATAACTTTCACAGACAACATTTTTAGCGATGGCCCAATTATAACTTTTACTCAGCGTGATGAGAGCTTTCAAATGAGCCCAAGCTTGCAGCGATTGAAGCAACTTTTATTTTTCGGGATATGGGACCACGTGCCGCAGCAAATCCGCATAATTGAGACATATTCGGGTTCTGCTGAACGAGACCTTTAATTTGATACCTAAGTCGACTACTTTTCGTTTATTTTTCTTTTCATACAGTCTCTAAATTTTCTGAAATTTGAAATTCTAAAATTTCAAAAAATTTTTAAATGTTTAAAATCTCTGATTTCTGAGCTTTCAGAAAATATATACATTGTCATACTTAACTTGAATAATAAACTCTCCAGAAACTTCACACTTTTGGTCCAGTTTAAGTTTGCTAGACTATAGGTAGATTGTTAGGCATGTTTATATTAATCTACGGGTTTGGCGAGGCTCCTTCCGACCTGTATTCTCCTGTGGCCGGTACGATATACATTTGCGTGGAAGGTTCCCCCAAAAACTAATTGTTGGGTACTAATTGTCGGTTATGCTTAAGTTTAGTATGGTCCCTCTGTGTGTCAGGAGCTGTCCAACTACTATCTCTTGCCAATTTAGCTATAACGTTTTTTTGTTGAGTTGCAGTTGAGTTAAGTTGAAACGACCCTTATATGTTTTTATTAAACGCAACAGCTGTGAGAAAGTTTTGAACATTAATGTTTGGTGTCGCTACAATGGGGGGGCAAGTTCTTTGAAGCGCAGTGGGTTAAACTCACAGGAAAGCAGCTAAGAACCAACGAGTGGATACTTTTTATTTTTGCCCATGCACATGCTTTACATGCATGCTAAAAATGAATTAAATCGAAAGATCTTTGGGCTAAGGTTGCCTTAAACAGCCTAGATACAGAGTTTGAGACTGAACACTCCTAAGGTATAGAAGTATATTTATCGTCTATCTGGCTAAGCTCAATAAATCCTATAATTGTTAAAACTAAAACTGTCAAGTCTAACTTTGCACTGCCTTTATCAATCAACGCTGAGACAATATCACTTTATTTTGCACATTTGAAGCAATCAGACGCAATTAGAAGCAATTTACCAATTAGTTAAATTATTAAGTTCAAGACTAAAACGTTGTCTACCAACTGAACCTAGAAAACAGACATCTACCATAGATCGCTGGGCTGTTACTAAGCTCAGATTTCATATGGTTATATAGCTAAGACTCTCCAGTTAGATATTACAGTAAGCGTATCAATCAAAACGTCCTTCGCTGTAGACGAAATAGCTTTCCTTCAACTTTAACTCATCTTTCAATCAGACACCTAATTAAGCAAATTGTAGTTCGAGACTGAATAATCTTATGATAGCTCAACCAATAGAATACGATAATCGAAAAATCAACTAGTTGAATACAATAATCTAAAAATCATTTGTAGAATTCGGTAATCTAAAAATCAACTAGTTGAATACAATAATCTAAAAATCAAATAGTAGAATACGATACTCTAAAAATCAACTAGTAGAATACAACAATCTAAAATTCAGCAACTGGAATACAATAATCTATAAAACAGCTAGCAGAATACGATAATCTAAAAACCGACTAGTGGAATACAATAATCTATAAATCAGCTAGTAGAATAAACTAATCCATAATATCCCAGATCAAGGGAGACAAGAACACCTCTTAAAGAGAAATAAATAGAATAAATAAAAACGAAATAAACATTATTAATAATATAGCCGTGATCGAGAAGTAAAATGCCGAAGCCACCGTTAATACATCGTCAAACCACTAAAATTAATTAAACTAGTTGTGCCAGAATGCATATTCTCGGATTGTGTTCGAAAACAATTCTGCAAAACATACGTTGAAAACACACTTAGCCAAAGATGTTGTTATACCAGCGTCTGTGCCTATACAATTGTAGAAAACACGCCGGTTTTTCCAACAATTTTCGTAAATTTCTCAAAGATATGTTTCTACATCCAAAGTTAAGAACATGTGTAAGAACAATCAGCAGAAAAATAAAATACTGAACGGTGAATTGTTTGTCGCGTTATTGTGATAATAAACTTACGTCTTAACCACAATACTAGCCGAACTGTATTGTTCAGGTATTTTAATAGAATCAGGATTCGCGGATTTTCACTACAACAATAGGCTGATGGAGACTTGGTGCTTCGCTTCATTTATGCTCGTCGAACGTCGAGGAGTTTATCCGCTGCTAATACCAATCAATTTGGTGCAGTTTGGATCTTTTATTTTATGTATAGGCTTTGAGTAAACTTTCACTAGTCGATAATTGCTTGCGAAGGATTCGGGAAACAAATAACGCCGAGTTGTATTTTTCCGGCTACGCCTCAGCGTAGCCGGCTATTATACATTATTCCCTATGCATTCATTTTGTGTCTATCAAAAGATATTGAGTACACCATTATAGCGAGATTCCGTGGAACCAACCTAGCTGGGAATATTCATGAAATTATTCCACGAAAATGAGCTGACTTTGTTGGAATTTTGCTCTCCAGTCTTTGACGAAAATGTTTCCAGGAAAATTAGCTGATTTCACTGGAAATCAGTCAGCCCAGAATTAAAGGTAAAATAAATACGTTTTAAAATCAGGCCCAACCGGACATTGCCGGACCTCCAAGGCCCGGCAGGCTCGGCCCGGACCGGGCCTTCGCGGCTGACCGTGCCCGGGTCGGGCCTAACGCTCCAACAAACAACCGGGCCCTGCCCGGCCCATTACAGGCTCGACGCGGGGACAGAGACCCGCTTAAAACCGAGTTGGAATCTTGCTCGCAAGGACTAAGGCGCAGATGTTTCCATGAAAGCCGGCTAACTCGGTAGGAATCAGGCCGCCTGGGTTAAGGTTTTTAAATTTTCCTGGAATTCAACTCATAAGATTTTCATAGGTCTCATCCGCGGAATCTCGCTATAACGGTGTACTCAGAATCTTTTGATAGACGCATTTCTACACCTCTGCTTAATTAATGCTGGAAATAATTTCATATGTGATGAATGTGTAGGGGGGTTTCGGAAACTGGTTTTAATAGTCACTGTGATAGTTTTTTCCTTCGCAGGCTTTACAATCACATACAGAAGAAGTACAGAAACACACGTAATTGACGAAATGGGGATCTTATGCAAATTAAGTTTTACTCTTGAAAGGTATGCAGCACGGTTGCACAGAAATTGTGAACAAAATAATGCGGAAGAGTTATTGCATAATGCGATGCTGTTATCAAAATTTTATTCCACCATCCTCATTTGTATATTAACTATCATGAGAAAAACTAAAACATAAGTTGATGTCTAGGTCACGTCACTACAGGGACCTAAAAGCTCCGGCAACGTACGAGACTCGATCCCACCCCATTCTGGCTGGAAGTTGTTGCCATGCAGGCAAATGTGTCAATCGAAACACAAGTAGACTACTTTTTCCAAGCAGACTTGACAGATGACAGTTGCTTTTACCAAGTGAATAGACATATTCCTACTGGACCAACAGGGACAAGTCACTTAGCCAGCTACCACCTCAAATGTTATCATTTTCTGCGTAGCCGGCACAATACTTTTAGAAAAGTTAAGTTCCATACCCTCCAACGAACCTTTTGCATACAGCTTCTGCTTGTTACATTTCAAAATGTTTTGTTACTATAACCCATTGAAACTTCTGTAACTTCTGCACTATCCTTAGGGACTAGTGGATTTTGGTTTTACTTTATTTGTAGTATATAATGTCTGAATTTTAGTTATAAGCAAGAATAATCCTAAAAATCTCCGCTGAGAGAAACTCTCAGCCATAGGTAAATAAAATATTTTGCTACAGTAATGAAACACAAAAGCTGCTTATGCTAAGCTCTATAATTTGACTTTAATAATGTGCTGACTTTGGCAAACTATTTTGTTTCGAATATGATTCAACAAGTTATGTAGTTCACTTCACATCGAAAAATACCGGGTCACTGGGTCAGGGGGACCGAGTCACCGGGTCAGTAAACAGTGACCCGGTTTTATCTCAGGTATCTCTATTTTTATCCCAACACTGTTTTTGCTCGTAATTACTACAGACTATGTTTTAGCTTCCTGACGTTTACGAAAATTGTTCAGTTTTCCAATGTATTAACACGCATTCTTTACTCCTTTCATACACGATCAAATATATTATTGTAATCTGTCCTGAACGTTGCAGATCAGGAATCCTATTGTACCGTTACTTTACACAACGTTTTCCAATTGCTGCTCTGGAACGATATTGAGGCACTCTTTTATCCTCCAGCCAGCCTAAAGGTTTGGATTTGAAGATACAGCGAAAACTTAATAACTTTGCATTGATGATTCTTGTTTCTTTTGCGGAATTTAGCAGCACCAAAATCGACCAAAGTCGTAGTCCACAGCCCCGGCAGCTTCATTGACAGAGAAAGCGTGCTTATTTTTGTGTTCTCTTAATATTGAAGGTCATTGCATAATTAGTTTGTCTTCATTCTGTAGTGTAAGGGGTCAAATATGCAATTTACCCCCTGTTATTGTCCTGCAATGTATTTACTTCAGTGTTAAGCACACGTAGTAGTTATTCCTACACGTAGTTATTTACCTTAGTGTACATTTTTTGTTAGCTGTGGTGGGTTTGTGCAATACGTATGTACATATATTTGCTGTGAGTGGTATACGTGACTTAATGAGGCCACCAAGCTGAAATAGGAATTAGGGACTTTTTTGGGATTTGAGTTAGGCTAACAATGAAAATTGTAGGTCCATTTAATAACTTTTTTATTTTTTAACCTATCTTTTAAATTGTTTTAACTGTAACTTTTTCATTTATGCACTGTGCCCTAATTCTGTTTTCACTTTCAGGCACTTCAGGTTCTTTTCTATGTCATACAATTTGATATTACTCAATTTTGTTATTTTTCCGCCAATATAGGTGTTTTTAACAAATTTTGGAGTACGTACAAACAACCGTGTATTTTGGTCAATAATTTCAAATTTTGTTTTTTCAGAACATCTGTTGGAGTTACCTCCATCATGGTCCACCAAAAGTCGGGATTGCCATTTCTAATTTTCTAGACGAGAATATCATATTTTGGATTCTCAGAAGAAGCGATTGGTGAGTGTAGCACGAAGAAGCGCTGTACGTCTTTGCAGCTGCAGGAAAAGGTCATTCGCCTACATTACTAAATGACTTACTTTTTACCTAGGGACAAATGACAGATGCTTTGCCCTGCAAATAACCGCAAATACTTAGGCTCAGCTACCGATAATGATAAACAATGATTATTTACAGCAAGGAGCATGGCGTACAAGAAGTGTCCACTTTCATTATTCAACTTGTCTGTAGAAAGTGATGTTCAGGACCTACACAAAGAATTCTAAGTGACAATTGGCAATGTGTAACGTAAGGTGGTGACATCCTTTTGACATGGATCGTTGGCAGACGGCTATGCGACCTGTAAAGTATTCAACGAAACATTAATGAAACATTTCTTCATCAGGGACAAAACTATAGTTATAAGAAACTTAGATTTGCATTTGTCTCAAAGGATACTGATCCATGCGTCATGCGTCTATCAAAACATTTTGAGTACACTACTATAGCGAATTTCCGCAGATTAGACATGTGAAAACCTAGCCAGCTGAATTCCGTTTATTTCGAGCACTTTTTCAGTAACTTCGTAAAGTGACCTTTAATTTTAATCCTTTGGAGTTTCTTACATAAAACTTTCAAAGTGTAATACTTTAATTGATTGCTGCAAACCTCATGCTGTAACAGAGCACGTAGATTTGGCTAGCTACGTTGGTTCGGTTCAGCGGAATCTTAGTGTATCTATAATGGTGTACTAAAAATCTTTTGGTAGCCGCAATAGATATTGGGATAGCATTCACAGGAAATTTTCAATAAATTCTCAGTGGTTCCCTGTATCCTGGGAAATTTGATATGAGTCGTTAAACCATTCTTGGTTTGATACCAGGAAACTGGACTTTCAAGTCTGAGCTTGTCAAAATCAGTTTTGGGTGGTCTTCGGTTTCCATTCTCAACTCTGGTTTTGGTTTATATAACAACAAGGTCTAATAACCGATCCAAGCTGTGTTGGTTCTGAGGAACATTACCATCCCTATCAGAACGTATCCTTTTCCTTATTATGTATCTCAGCCATAAATTGTTCTCAATGTTCTGATCAACAAACCACAGCAATCATCCCTCAGCAAACGCTGCTCCAGAGCAGACAAATTCTAACCTGTGGCTCCTGGCCAGGCAGTTCGCGGTAGTTAGCCAGTTAGTAGTACTCGTAACTGCTAGCGTGGAGGTAATCTTCGAAATATTTGATCTCAGCAGTTTTACATGAGATCACAAGTATTCTCCTTGTTCATCTTCTGTAGTGACCGGAGGAGCTAATCCATGTAGGGAGTTCCCACATCCAAGACAAGCACAAGTCTTAACTGATATAACTGTTGCGATGGGACAATTCGGAATATGGTCAAGAAAAGCGACAGCCGAAATAATTGGCATATGATGATCCACTAGCTCTATACCATAATTTATGGACCTACCGCTTCCAACTCAGACGAGACTAACAGTAAATAAAATGAGCGAAATAGTCAGAAGCCATTTGGCACGCTGGCCAGGCGCCCATGGGAGCACGTGGAAGGATAATTGTCAACTGCATCGACCAAAGCATGAAGGAAATTTCCAACCGGAAGCAGACTCTCCTCCTTCGAATACGTTTTTAGTAAATCTGCAAAATGTTTCCAATCTTGACTCTACCCAAGAGAGTCTTTGTACCTTTTCTCATTTTGAATACTCCTTAGTTGGTCTTATCCTTACTGTTCAGTTCATGATTTCTCGAGGAGATGTCTTTGAGGAGAAGACTTCAGGTTCAACTTTCACCAAGTGAGCGATTTCTAACGTGCGTTTCTTTCTTTCTTTAACTTTGTTCAGCTTTATAATCCAGCCAAATAATGCTGCATGCTTCATAATACTCTTCTCATCGACATTGGCAAAACAATTGCGGCAAAACAAAACAAAACAGCGGACTATTTAATGTGGACAGGAGCCACTGTCAGTGATTTTCAGGGTTGGTACACTTGTCATTTTGCTTGAATTTGAACAAGTTAGTCAAATTTTTTGTGTATATAACAACTTTTTATTCGGCTCAAGGCTAGGTGATAAAGAATACAGCGTTAATTTTCAACATCTAAAACGTGTGAGAACACTGACAAATTTAATTTACAATATTACATACTAGCTATTTGATCCGTGAAATCATCGTCCAGGCTGACACCCTTTCTTCCTCTTATTTCTTCCAGCAGACACGGCAGAACCATGGTCAGGACAGAGCACCAGATGCGACCCATCCGAATCAACTCATCCAATACTTCCTTCGTGTACCAGACCTAAAATCCCTGTAGGTCGGGGGCCACAGATAAGATTAAATTGAAGAAACTGGAGTGTAAGACCAAAAATGTGAGTACAAACTTTGGTTGCATTTTTATAAGCAAGCAATGTATAAGTTTTAATATCGTTCGGAAATGGAGACGACACGGAAAAAACGGGAAAATCCGGAATCCCGGGTTTTATTTACGGAAAATCTAAAATAGTCAAAGGTTTACTAAAATTCATGCACATAGAAGATTTAGTTTTCTTGACCAAATAGATCTGGTTCCGCGGTATATTTCTGGAATTACAACCTTTTCACCCAATTTTCGGAATGTTCGGTTTTTCAAAATTTCCGTAATTTAAATGTTTTAATGCTCACGGTCTGGTTATTATTTAAAAACTGATGACAATCTGAACACGGTTAACAATACAATCATTTCCCAAAATGTACTCGATTTCCAAATTCACGAAAACAAGATTTTTCCGAAATTAAATGTTTTCCATCACCAACAGTTATGGAGCTATGGGCCTTGACTCGAAAGGTCTTGACCAGTTGAACAACCTTTTTAATACAACTAGATCCCAGAAATGAGCCCTGTCCCGAGAATTTACAAAAACTTCCATCTATGAATAGTGAACTCGAGAAATTGGTACATATTCAGGTAGTTGGTTCCAGCTCATTAGCTTTTAAATAATGCCTCTCGTTCAAACGCAAGTGCAAAAATACGCATCTGAAACAACTCTATTCGAATTCATGGTTGTGCCAGGGCCGTGAAGCGGGCTTCGGGCTCGGGCCGGGCTCGGGCTCGGGCCGGCCCAAAACCGGCCCGGCCCGAGTTTTTAACGAGACGGCCCGGCCCGAGCCCGGCCCGAGTTCTCAGTTGAGCCCGGCCCGACTCGGGCCGTTCGGGCCACTCGGGCCGCTCGGGCCATTCGGGCCGCTCGGGCCTCTCGGGCTTTCCGGGCTATTTGAGTAGTTTGTCATTGCTGAAAAATATTGATTTTTTTGTTGTGACTTATGGCTTCCTTTGTTCACACACTGTTGTCTTCTTCGGTGCTTATACACACATACATACATAACATACATATCAGAAGCGATACATTTGAGGCAAAATATATATAGACAAGCTTAAAACATAATTCTACTATCCAAATACTATTAGCAAGCAGGTTGCGAAATGCCAAACTTTATACAGGTTTTCTCTATCTGCAAAAAATTATGGATTAGTTGGCGGCAAGTTGTCTTCAAACAAATAACAATACAAACATTTGTAGGATTCAGAAGGAACTCTTTTAGTTACTCTGCTACGGCGGCAGACAAACCCTGATTTGGTACAAGGAAGTTAACAAGAAAAGCTTCGCCAACTTCCCACTTTATAGTCAGTGGACAATTGTATGTTTAAATCTGCTAAGTCTAAGCTGTGTGTATCCTTTTTGGATGATCCACCCCCAAAAACTTTACAATCTATAAAATACATAAGCTTTATAGCTTTAGTGTGTAAACAAATTAGTGCTCAAAGCATTATCTGAAAATTATTAAATGACCCCCTTTGAATGGAGCTAACGGGTGTCCACGATGCGGTGAAAGCAGCGTGGCCACTTCTGCTCCGGCAGTAGCCTTGCCTTCGCTTCGGGTAATTGCGATAAGCAATTATTCAGTGCCATACCGTGGACCCAGTATAAAATTTGGTATGGCACTACCCCTCATCGCGAAAGCAACTGGGGTGTGGCACTAAGGGAAAAAAGCTTCTATGTAACAATAGCTGATGTTGCACTTAAAGTTACAGCTAATCGAACCATGAAAGTTCATTTTGGGTTTACCGATGCGTAATACTAATAAAACTACTCGGCAAACTGGATGCGGTTTGAGCCATTTTTTGGGCCTCTCCGCAGCGGTCGGGCTATATTTGGGCCACTTGGGCTGCTCGGGCTACCCTCGGGCCGCACTCGGGCCGTTCGGGCTCTTCGGGCCGCTCGGGCTCCTCGGGCCGCTCGGGCCGTGAATCGGGCTTCGGGCTCGGGCCGTGAAGCGGGCCTCGGGCTTCGGGCCGGGCTCGGGCCGGGCGAGCCCGGCCCGAAGCCCGGCCCGAGGAGGTTGGTTGGCCCGAGCCCGAGCCCGGCCCGAGAAATTTCTTAACGGCACAACCCTATGGATACCTAATTTTGAATAGTGATGTAGATCGGATCGGATCGGCAGCCAAAATTACCTACCGATCCGATCCGGCAAATGGCCAGCGATCTGATCCGATCCGATCCGACCATAACTTTAATTTTCAATTGTAAACACTTAGTTGCTAGATTTTCCCATTTCCCATTGTTTTGCAACTCCTGGACTCCCATTATTCTTATGGAGCTATGGATCTTGACTGAAAAAGTCTTGGCGAGCTGATTTATCTTTTTAACTAAATCTCAAAAATGCGCCCTGTTCCAGGAATTCACAAAAACTTCCATCTATGAACTCGAGAAATTGGTACATTTTGAGGTATTGGTTCCAGCTCATAATTAGCTTTTAAATAGGTAATACCCTAGCATTAAAATGCAAGTGCAACAATATGCAACTCTATTCAATCTATACAATATACAAAGTTTCGAATGTGGTAAAATTTTGGAGAAAGTAAATATTTTTAATAAATTAAATAATTAATATTAAATATTAAATATTTTCTGTGATTCAATCTCGATATGCTGGATGTTCTAGATCTCCAGTTTAGGACGATCTACAAAATATACTGTTGGGGTTTGCTCTAAAGGCATAAGTTCGCAATAAGCGACCGAACACAATTTTGGTCGTACAATAGCATAAACAAAAATGCGCCCGGTGGGTTTTGCGGACTTTCCACTTCTGAGCAAACGCACTTGGCCGAAAACGTTTCCTTCCAATTTCAGACAACGTTCCTATTAGTTGAGAACTTTTAATCATACCAGAATAAGTCACTGTCAGCAGTCTGCGGTATTGAATTTAAAAAGCGGAACAGACTGTCCAAAAATTAATTAGCAGGAGATATTAGAGAGCAATCCAATTTGATTTTTTACATATGTGCATATAAAGAATTTATTTATCCAAAAAGATTTTGAAAATTTATTCGAAAAAATTTTGCAATTTTGTAAAAATATTGGTACAAATTTCCAAAATTTGCCTTATTTGCCGGATCGGCGATCCGGAAAAAATCATGCCGATCCGATCCGAAAATTTGTCGATCCGATCCGATCCGATCCGATCCGACCCCGAATCGGTCGATCCGATCCACATCACTAATTTTGAATGTGGTAAAATTTTCGAGAAATTAAATATTCTTAATAAATTAAAATGATTAATATAAATATTAAATATTTTCCGTGATTCAATCCCAATATACAGGTTGTTTTATACCTCCAGTTCAGGACGATTTAAATATGTATACATATATATATATAAATATATATATATAAATATATATATACATATATATATATATACATATATACATATATATATATATATATATATATATATATATATATATATATATATATATATATATATATATATATATATATATATATATATATATATTGTTGGGGTTTGCTCTGAAGGCATGAGTTCGCAATAAATGATTGAAGTTTGTACACATAATTTTGGTCGTACAATGGCACTACAAAAGTGCGTCAGCGGACTTTGCAGGACTCCGCGTCCACTTCTATGCAAACGCACTTAGGCGAAATATTTTCCTTCCAATTTCAGACAACGTTCCTATTAGTTGAGAACTTCTAATCATACCAGAATAAGTCACTCTCAGCAGTCAGCGGTGCAGACTGTCCAAAATTAATTACATGACAGGAAATATTACAGTGCAATACCATTTGACTTTTTTATATATACATATAAAAAATTTATTTATCCAGAAAGAGAAGATAAAACAAAAACATTAACAACAGAAAATTGAACATTTAATTCAAATTCAGGAAAGATTTTGAAAATTTCTTCGAAAAATTTTTGCAATTTTGTAAGAAATCGGTACAAATTTTCAAAATTTGTCTCATTTGCCGGATCGGCGATCCGGAAAAATCAAACCGATCCGATCCGAAAATTTGTCGATCCGATCCGATCTGCGGATCCGATTCACATCACCAGTGCATAGTACTGACTTTCTTCTTGGCCAGTTCTGTGTAATTGTGCTCAAGCTGTATTTTTGTGCTGGGGCAGACCCTACCGTCTACAGCTGGCAGAAACAGAAATGGTAAAGAAAAGAACTGCATTCAAGCCGCAACCAAATGCCGACAATTGTGAAAGCTATTTATTAAGCGTGTGTTAAACTTTCTGCATGCTAGAAGGCGTAAAAGGATTTTCTGCATATTAGAAGAAGTAAAAGACCAAGCAAATGTAAAAATACACGTGCAACTATTGCCGGTATTAATCAGATTAATGTAGACAAAAAGTGATAGCTTTGATCCTTCCCGCGCATAGACGAATATACCTAAAATTTCACTACTATAATATCTGCAGAAATGAACATGCGTATGGGTTCGTTACGCTAAAGTCGTCCTGAAGGTAGGTAGGTAAGTTTTAGTCATGAGTATAAAATTAGTCCGGGATTTTGTGACAGGAAAGATTTATAATAATCACATAACACATAGCATAATCGCATGATCACATAATCACATAGCATAATCACATTTATGACAATCAAGAAACAAACCAAAATGATTGTTGAATGTCGTGACAACAGTACTACAAGACCATAATTAGTTAAAGGACATGGCACAACGACAGCAGAAATTGGATCAACACATGATATTCAATTTAATTTGTTCAGTTTAAGCATTTAATTCAAGGCGCTAGTTTCCTTTCGGTCATTTTTGACTCATACGGCCTTAATTCTTTACGTAAATGGTTAAAACTTACGAAATAACCTATTTCCGTGCTCTTTAACATTCTGGGACCAGTCCCGTATTCTTAGGCCCAAAAGTGAACATTTTTGGTTTTACAACTTTTGAGCGGGTCTCCAGTGGGTTAAGTCAGTATAAGCAAAATACTGTTTTGAGGGTCAAAAAATGGCCATTGTTGAGGAAATCAGTTTTTGCAAAATTACTGCCACCTGTTAAGGACTAAGCTGGCTTATTTATACTCAATCAATACAGCGTCCAAAAGCACATTTTATGAATGCCTTTTCGCCGGACTTTATTGCTATAAGCTAGAGATTTGGCCGAAAACCCATTTTGGCAAAACTGCGACTATTTTGTTTCGCACATCTATTTTTCAAAAACTGCTTGACCGATTCCGGAGATTTTTGGCAGAGTCGAAATTCTCACTTTTGCGGAGGGACGTTTTTCTTGGTTTGGGCTAAAACATATAGAGTTGCAAGAAAATGCAAGAAAATTTAATGAGAAGTCGCAAACTTTCGTGTTACCGTGCATTTTCTCTACCGTTAAAACCTGCTGAGCCAAATGCAAAAATCTTCCCTCGGCCCATACGTCCTTCATATCGTGGCACAAAAAGAACCTTTGTCCGACTCTTCAGTTTTGAGAAACCGATGTTCAAATCTTTTTGGTCTATATTCATCCTGTTAGATATTAGCATGAAAACAATTTGTTATTTCTTGCTAATTTTGTCAGTTTCGTAAGCTCATGTGAATGTACACACAATAAGCTTTAAAACAATGTAGAAAGCTCTTTCTAGCTCCCAAAACTCCGAAAGTTATAGCGCGTTTAAAAAATCACCACAAAAGCACTGCACAAAAGGATGCCACCACTTTAAACAGTTCAGAATGACTATTTGGTAGAATTTTGTCGGTTAAATGGACATTGGTTTCCAAACTGCTGGCGTGGGTCACGCTTCCCTTTATTTATTTCCAGAGATGAAAAACCTGTTACACTTCTGTCAAGCAGTGTAATGAGGAGACGTTGCATCTAGCCTCTGTGTATTTAATTTTAATGGGTTTATTTTTATGAGAAATTGTGGTGAAAATGTTAGTTTTATAAAGAATAATGATTTGGATAAAATTGTCATAAATATCTTCAAATGTCCAATTTTCTTATGTTGAAATGACCTATGTTTATTCCGCCGACCTCAACACTCTGCTAGTTTGAACATATTTCAGAAAAAGTAGCCGTTCATTTCTGCAGTCTAACATCAACAGAATCTTTTAAAATTTCATCAATTTTCTTTTGATGAGTTGCTAGGCAGAAATGATCGCCTACTCTTCTAACTTCTTCAGTCTTGTCTTTCTTTGACAATTGCGGTAGGTTGTTTCGATTTTGTCTCCAGCCCTTCTCATTATTGAATTAATTTCCTTCCTCACAAGTGGTAATTTGTAAATTGATTATTTCTTTTATTCCTTATTGTTCAAAAGGGACCTTAAACGACCTATAATAAATTCATTCTAGACAAATCTGGTTCGCTGTTTTATTTTAGGTATTCCTAAAAATATTTAGAATGGGTTATTAT
>JASAND010027150.1:0-50613 GCA_030248195.1 Trissonchulus latispiculum
CCCCAATCAAGATCCCAACTTTGGCAAGCGACCACTTTAGCTAGAAAGCAGCAATAGAGGCAACTAAAAAGGGTCCCTGGCTATTTTTGAGTAAAACACATCCAGTAAGTGGCAACAATCTAGCTTGCATATTAAATTCTTCACAATCGAATTTGGTCATGTTTTTGCAAAAACTACATTTTTATGATAGCAGCTTACGGGATAAGATTTAGAAGATTACAATGCCACGATTAATCGGCCTTGACAAGACCTTCAAATTGACACCCGTTGTTTAATTTTACGGCTTGCGTAGCTCAAGAAATGGCGGATTATTTGATTTCTGCAAAAACGACAAGTTTTTAACGCCAAAATAAGAAAATCAGTTATATCTCACGGTAAACACAAGCTAGAAAGGCGCTTCAAAAAGCAAACATGTAGAGCTTAAGAAGATCTTTCGAATGAGTATGCAGCTGACCCTCGCGCAAATCAGTACCTAGTAGAAACTGGGGTACGCTCACTCGTTTCTACAGTAAGGCACCCAGCACAAATGTGACCAATCATCCATCGGTTAAAAATGATGGGTTTGTTTGCGGCGGGGTTGAATGATAGGTCACATTTCCGGGGAGTCCCCTCCTATTGAAACGAGTGAGCATACGCAATTGTGTACTGGGTACTGATTTGCGGGGATCCACTAGGTACGCAATTGCGGGTGGGGGGGGTAGGCCGTGGTAGGCAGAGCATGGCTCGCGAGCTGATGACAGAGAGCCTACCTGCTGTCACAACTCATAGTCTTATCTATTATGTACACTTGGCATTGCCAAAAATCTTCCATAGTTTCTGCTTTGATAACAGAGAGCCTGCCTGTCCATCTGCCTAAAATGCCCGAATAGCCACCATCAGTACGTCTCCTGGCAACAGTAACGAGGAGGAGGAAGCAGAAAACGTTATCATAATTTAGAATTAAATGTGCAGTTAATACTGAACATTTTCGGTACTGTTGTCTTTTTATTGGTGGGAGGTAAAATGTTATGATCAGATCCATTGTTATAGTCATGCATAACCATGCATATCCTGCCAGTAACGATTGTTCTACTGATAGAACAATGATTTTATATAAGTCCATGCTAATACTCAGTAAAGTTAGTTTTGGTAATTATCTGATCTAGCTAAGACCACAACACTGCCTACTGCCTCAAGCTTATCATTTACTGTTGTTATGCTCAAATGAAAGAATCCAAAACAAAACACATTCATCTGGATATTAATAGTCATTGCTGTGGACCTGATATGGGTTAAATCATGGCATCAAGGTTCATCTGGTGGGTCGGGTGTTTGTGCCAATAATGAAAAGAGGAAGTGATTTCTTAAAAAGTCTTACCGTTCGTTTAAGTGCGGGTATCGTTTACCGTATTTTGAAAGCTAACTTTATGGCAAATAATCCCAATGACCTGAAATATCGCTTGACGACCTTACTAGTGTTCCCAATCGTGCTGACAAAACTTTTACTCGTGTATGAAAAAATTTTTATTTTGACCAAAATTCCATATTTGACAAAACATTGTTATGCTTAGTTTTTTCCATTTTAACTGGTTTTCGAATTTTTTAGCCATTACTAGTATAAATAGACACAACCCAGACTAAAAACTGCAAAAATAAAACATTTTAAAGTTTTTGATTTTTAAGCTCGAACCAGGCTACTTTCGGTGAGCGGACAGCCTGCAGATATATCTACTGCGCCGAAAAATCGAGATATACCGGAAAACGCCATTTCTTTTATTTAATGTCACTTATTCATGCATATTTAACGACTGTGGACATCTGGCAACTTAAAGTAATCTATAATAGCAATACTCAGACATAGTCGAGGGGTGAAGAGTGTCGGGGGAGTAAGATTTCGAAAGGGGGGAGTACAACTAAAATAACGTTATTTTCCCAACCGTAATTACCAAAGCGTCTGTAAACATATATGGAAATAAGTACCTCCGCCCCACCCGTTTTCGTCCTCGCCCAGCCAGTTTGTTTCACTATTTTACGAAAACAAACTCAACAATTCTTTTTGGTCACTGCTGCGCCTTTGTAATGGCAAGCCAGCAGTTAGCTAAGCAAATTACGTTGATCGTTAAATACTGACGGAAATTTACGTTTTAAACAAGGTTTTCTCATACTTCGAGTAATATTGTGTTTTCAAATTTGGCGCACGAATTGACCAAAACCTATTCCAGGGTCATTTTACTAGTTTTCCGTTTGAGTCAAAAACATCTGAGATATCGTTTCTTGAATTTTGAAAAACGGCATCAATGTGCGTTTTAGTAGTTTTCTCTCGACATGCTAAACAGTAACTAAAATGCTGAAAAATGACACTCGGCAAGATATTCCTATCTCCGCATATGAAATTTCAGTTCTCTGACATAATGTAATCGAAAGTAATCCCTGTTCAAAATTTTATTTTAATTTTTTCAATTTGTGAGTTACCGCCCAACAATGACAGCTACATTTTCTGGGAATATGCAAGTTTTTGGTTATTTAATGCTTTAAAGAGGTCAACTATAGAGGTTGCCATTACAAATTTTTCAGTCTACACCGGTGCGGTAAACGATACCACCACCTTAAACGTGTTCGGCTACCAAATAAGTACGTACCACGGCCGCCCTCTCTTTATTTTGAAAGCTGTGCTAGGTTGCATACAGAAGTAGATTGATTTTAAAGTAAACGCTTAGTTTGCAAATGTGGGCTTACACTAAAGTAGACGCTTTAAAAACGTCAAAAATTTGCAAGGTATGTACATAGGGATTAATTACAGTTTATTGCCAAACTTTTTTCAGCGACCAAATGATACCTGGAGTAAGACACTGTTTTCTGGTAGTCATATTCAATGCAGGAAGGGAGGCATGTTAGGTGACATCCGTGCTGTGGTTTTAAGCCGGCAGCCATCATCTCATATGCTGCTAGTCCAGTACAGGCGCCATTCAAATAGACAGAGCATTCTGGCAGACTACCACTGCCGCTTACGTTGATTGAAACAGTTGGCTGGCACGTGGCACAATCAGGCGTGTTCTTAGTCGCATATTCCATGACATTCTCCAAAATGCAACCAGCTAAGCAGTTTTGATAGGATATGGTATGTTTATCGCATGGGCTTGACTTAGTGCTAATCCGATGATGCTCAGAATGCTCTAAGGACAGGCTGGTAGTCATCCCAGCAGGCACGTGAACTATTTCAGGAATGATTTCCAGCAGTTTTGAGGCATGAAATAATGTGATTATAAAGCCTTCGTTTTGTGGGAGCATGAACTCATGCAGCTGACGTAGTGGTAGTTGAAATTTTATTATCAGCCTTGTAAATTTACACATATTTACTAAATATATAAATAATTTGTATTTTTCCAGTAGAAATCTGACAAAAGCTAAGCAAAAATTTGTTTTTCTCGAAAGAATCCAATTTGCAGTCAGGAAATTTTGAGATCGTTTTGTTGCGATTTCGGAAACATTAGACCTCGGGAAGATGTTTCTTTTGAAGTCTGAACTGGCCGCCTTTCTTTCGCCCTTCCTACATTTCGAAAAATCCATGTTCAAAGATTGTTTCCTTTTATTGCATGTGTAAGTGGAACTGTTGAAGTGAAACAGCTATACTCTTCCTAGTTGCAATTAGCACATTCGAAGTTTTAACATGTATCAAAAATATAGCTGAGCTCCATGAATTGAGCAAATTACAGCCTTTTAAAGTTTGTTGCAAATACCCGATCCGGTGTAGTGTAGGCAGTAGCGGCAGCCGCTCGCTGCCACTTCCCCAGAAGTATTTTCATGGGTTGTTTTGCGGGTTTCTTTCAAAACTTACCAAATTCTTTAAGTTAGTTAAATATTTTATTACTAGAGCGTCTGGTGTTTGCTTTATTTTCAGATGTAAAAATATGTGTTTGTTTAAATGTAGTGCTGACTAGAGATGAGGATTTTGGCTCGCGGCTCGGCTCGGCTCGGCTCGCGAGCCGAGTCGAGCCGAGCCGAGCCGGCAGCAATATCTCACGAGCTGAGCCGACCCGAGCCGGAGAACTGAAGCTCCGAGCCGAGCCGAGCCGAGCCGACCCCAGCAAAAATAGTAATTCGACCAAATTTCCCTGTTATATTTTCACTTGTTTAACTAAAATTGCCAAGAATTTCAGTGAAGACTAGTACTAATTGCCAATAATTTTCTTTAGCTTTCTCGATATCTTCCAAGCAAATGTTAATCTTAATGTTACGCTGTCCTTGACGCCAACTTGTATATGGTATTGATATACTTTTAGTAAGAAAAACTTTAAACTTATTTCATTTTTACGTCTCAGTTTTGGTTTCATAAAAAATCTTACCTGCAAAATCCATTATTCTGAGTTTCTGGGTATTTGTAGTATTTTTATTTTATCTGACAGCGAAAAAGTTGTAACTGCTTCTAGTATTCGAGTATATAATATGACCTTGAGAGGCTAAAGATAAATCTTAACGTGTAATTATAACTGGTTACGTCTTCGTTAATAAATTTGACCAAGACAACAAGGAACTGAACAAAATAAAATTCGATGCAATCTGGCTAATTTGAAATTTCAAGCTTGGCGAGCCGAGCCGAGCCGAGCCGGATATGACCACGAGCCGAACCGAGCCGAGCCGACCTCATTTTCTCGCGAGCCGAGCTAAGCCGAGCCGGAAAAGTCCGGCTCGTCCTCATCTCTAGTGCTGACTTTCTTTAAGTCAAAATTATGAAAGCCTGCCTAGCGGCTTCTGGTTGGTTGGATCATAAAGGGGTCTGGAACGTGTAGCGGTGAGCAAAGATCCCTTGGGCTCAGAATGCCCTGTGTTGGATGCGCTCTCAGTTCGATTCCGAGATGTGTAAGCCGCGGGACGCGCCTTAAAGACACCCCGGGGAGATGTAAGGGAAGCAGGCATAGGATAGATTGATAAGCCTAATGTGGGAGTTCAGCTGATGGTCACATGGTGTTGTGGTTAGCATGTCTGGTTCGTGGTGGGCCGTGGTTCGATCCCAGCCGGAACCAATTCTTTACGTTCAATGGTGAGTGAAAAGCTGAACCCCCCTGTTCCCTTCTCTCTTCTAGGTCCTGGTTTCGTGGGTACGGGTGCCTGACGCCTCCCATCTCGGGCTTGTCCTTGGTTTCTTTTTCTCGATCCTCCAACCTGGTAGAAGCGCTACAGTACCCCTGAGCATTTTCTGAGTGGAATTACGCTAAAATACCCTTTTTCTCTGGCGCCCGGCAGCCCGGCGTCCCTCAGAATCTAATCCCCTTCCTTGGAAAGGCTCGTCCGGGATTTAAAAGAGGCCGCGTCGACAGAAATCTCCTTGGTAGTCGGGGTTTGTGCTACATTGCGCCAGCACTAGTAGTAGAGGTGGTTCTGTGGTTCAACTCCCAAGCCACTCCATTACACCAGCACCTTTAAGAGCATTGTTAGAGGATTCCTGAGAACTGTCCAATTCGGGCTCACGAATCTGCTTATACCTTTTCGAAGGTTTACTCCTAAGAGCGCCTGTATCATAAGAGACATTAAAAAATTTGGTTTAGGACATGGTTTAGGTGGTACTAGATACCATTTTTACTGACTATCCTCCCGTTATAGGAATGGATGACCTTTACCAAGGAGACCCTGAATCATGACATTTCACCACTTACCAGAATTAAGGCCAATGATTTGCTGATAAAAAGAACGGAGCACAGGCAAGGGTCCCACCGAATACATGTAGATACTACTTCCGTTACAGCAGTCAGCTTTTTTTCCATCTACTAAGCAATCGTGCACAACATCCTCACAGGTGTACATAAGTTTTCTCATCATATCAGAAAGAGTACGATTTTCTGACTTTAATAGCTTGTCCAGTTGTTGGACGAACAGGTACACATCCATGAGGACCGGTCCTAAGCGTGTCTCCATTTGCTGATAACCATAGACTCGGCTTCCGGGGAACAGCAATCCTAATGCAAAGTTCAAAAGTTCCGCATCCAACGTAGATGTTTTCAAGTAGCCAGGAAGTTTGGATCTGTTTATTCTGAAGCAAAGTTTTGCAACATATATCAACTAAGTACTACAAATTTGTTGACGTCTTCTGTCAAAAATGTACATCCTTAAGGGGGCGCTTGCATTACCGGGAACGGTTCTCCTAAATTCATTTCTCAAACCATATATTTCAAACTTTCAGTAATGGCAGATGGTGTTAAATATTAGCAATGTGCAGCGTTTGAAGATTGCTAAGCTTGGATTGCGACTTACGTAACAGGGACATGTAGAATTTCCAAAACGGCGCATCGTTTAATTAACGGTTGAATGAAAATAGTCCAAATTTTGCGCAATTGTATAAATAAGCCTAATTTTTCAGTTTTTTGATTTGTGCAATTTTGAATAATTTATAGATGTCGCATCTAGCCAGTGCGAATAAGACAGACACAACTTTCTCAAACTCATGTCAAACTGGTGACCAAAATAATAAAGCCTAAGTTAGGTTCTATCTTTATGGAAATTATAGTCATAGATAATATCTTCATTTCAGTTTCGTTTTACTCATTTTTACATCTTCCGGGCCGCGACAAAGTGGGCTTCAGGCAAGGTGTGTCTCCAACGGAATAATGTCCCTGATACCACGGCGGGTAATAATGCCACTAGCCAATTTCACCTTGATGAACCTGACCTGACCATCCTCCGCCGGGAGAAGCTTTGAGACAAGCCCCATTTTTCAAGCATTCCTAGGCCCTGTGTCCTTAAAGTGGTGGTATCTTTTTGTGCAGTGCTTTTGGGGTGATTTTTTGAAACGCTATAGCTTTCGCAATTTTGGGAGTTAGAAAGAGCTTAATACATCATTTTAAAGCTTATAATCTGCAGATTCTGGATTTGGCTCTGCAAGCCTCACTACTCCAGAAAATCCGACAAATGTGCGGTGACACGAAATTTCTCAACTTTGTATTCAGTTTTCTCGCAACTGGAGATGTTTTAGCTCAAACTAACAAAAATGTCCCTCCACAATAGTACGAATTTTCATCCGACAAAAGTACGACAAAATAATCGCAGTTTTGCCAAAATGGTTTTTCGGCCAAATTTCTAGCTCAAAGCAACCAAGTCCAGCTAATAAGCATTGATAAAATGGGCACTTAGACCACGTATCGATTGAGTATAAATAAACGAAAATTGTACGTACGATTTGGCAGCAATTTTGAAAAACTGATTTCCTAAAAAATGGCCATTTTTTGACCGCAAAAATCGTTTTTGACTTATACTGTCTTAACCACTAGAGAAAGCTCTAAGTTTGTAAAAGCAAAACTGTTCGTTTTTGTACCCTCTTTCCATCCATAACAATCAATTTGATGTATTGACTATCTGCTGAGAGTATAATGCCAAAAACCGAAAATTTCGTATCTTTTCACCTAAAAATGTGGGACTTGTCCCAGAATGTTAAAGAGCACAAAATAGCATATTTGAAAAGTTTCATACACTTTCATAAAGAATTGAAGCTATAGGGTCAAATTTACACAAAAGGAAACCACCACCTTAAGAAGGCATACAGTCGCCACGGTGGGCTTCCAGTCTATTTACCCTTTCCGGCGCCTGAAATTGCTAGTATGCTGTTGTCGTAGTTAAAGCCGTTTTCCAAGTTGGCCAGAAACCTTGCAGACGCTTTCTATGAGACTCTTGAAAATTTAGCAGGGTTACCGCAGTTCTAGGCTTAGGGTCAGTCTGGATCCCCCTCGTTATCAAAGGGCGGGCGAAAGTTAAGAAAATTCGAAGGAGCAATGAAGTCGGCTGGTGTTAAGACTTGCATATCTTTTATGTCATTAGAAGAGCATAGTAGAGGTCTTGTGTTCTGCACTCCCTCAATCTGGCATGCTAGTGTATGGGGGGCGTCCTGACTTATTGTCGCCTTCCATAGGGTCTTTCTAATAGTTCTTTTAATGAAACCTACCAGTCTCTCGTAGAAACCATCCACCCACCGTGATCCTTCCGGTATAAACGGCCATTCTATTTTTTGTCCGCAAAGAAATGCATAAAGCAGTTTAGGTCACCCTTGGCAACTTTCCTTCCCCACATTGATTGGATGAAGTCGGCAGCTATCTTGAATTGTCTTGCAGTGTCGGAGAGGATCGTCTTCGGCGTGCCCCCTCCTTGAAATAAACCGAGTTATGGCGTTTATAGCAGAGTTAGTGGTGCAATCCTCGATCACGTCCATATGGACAGCCCCTGAAAGCAGGTTAGGATTGCAATCCACCTGCGTTGATGCGGTTTTCCTTTCGACTCCCTAATGAACAGCGGGCCAATATGGTCTATGCCGGTGTGAGAAAAGGCAACACCAGTTTGAACTCTAGATTTCGGAAGCTGGCCTATTTTCGGTGGTCTGACAAAGCCTCCTTCGGTTCTTTGACATATTCCACAATGCTTCACGACCTTCTTTACTATAGAAGGTCCGTGGGGACTCCAAAAACTCTGGGCAAGAGTTAACTTGACTCCTGAGAGAAGCATGCTTCTGTGAACGTCTTCAATCAGCAACGAAGTGAATTAGCTGGTCCTCAACAAGAGGTCAGGAAACTTTTTGTTGTAGTTTATCTTAGCATTTGCAAGACGGCCACCGCATCGTTGTAAGCCGGACTGGTCTTGGAAGACGTCAAGCCTTTTACCTAGCTTAGTGTTTCCGCCCTTTAGAATAGCGTCTTTTTCTTCCTTAAAGGCCGCCTGAGCGTACTTTATCCAAAGACGTGCTCGCTTTATCTCAAGATGTCCAACAACTGTTGTTTCAGGAATGGCTTTCTTTCTCAAATTGGATAAAAAGCGGGAACAGTAGGCTGTAACTCTTATCAGTTTTCTTAAGGAAGAGTACGTTGAAATCTTAATATCAAATGGTGCTTGGTCAAGGCATAGCTCTGCATTAGTGAACATAATTTGGCTTATCGGCTCTTCGTGCGGCAGGTCAACGACTTTATCTAATTCTTGTTGAAAACTTGCACTATTTCTTAGCCATGGATGGCCCAGCATCCAAGTTGAGTTTAGCGAAAATAATTCTGGTATCTTTCTTGTTGCTAAATCAGCTGGATTTTCTTTATAGATTTGACATAGTGAAACACTATTGTTGTTGGCCTGATCTCATCGATGCGTTGCTTTTTATTAGTCGGTAGTTCTTTCGTTGACTTAATCCATGCCAAGGCTATTTGAGAATCCGAGAATTAGTGTTTCTGCGATGCCTCTCAGCGTAGTTGTCTCTCAACAAACAACAGGGCGCGGGTGCCAATTGTGACGCATAGTAGTTCCAACTTGGGTAGACTGTGTATCGGTTTCAGGGGAGCTACCCTCGCCTTCACAAAGATAAGATTGGTGGAAGCTTCAGATACACTTAAGCTGCAATGTAGCAATGTGGTAGGACTGGCATCGGTAAAACAAATCAGACTATGAGGATCATCGTCTTTGAAATGGACGAAACGTGGCAGCTGAAAAGCTTCTATTAGTTGTCTCTCTATTTCTTGCCATTCTCTTTGATAATATGTAGCAACGTGGTCCCATTTAGTGTTAGTTTTCCAAAGCTTTTCGTTCATTAGTGTTTCACCAATTGTTATTGGTGCAAAGAATCCAATGGGATCAAAGAACTTTGCTACTTGTTGAAGGATTTTGGGTTTTGTCACTGGAGAATCAGCAGGCTTTAGTGGTTTAGTTGATAGGTTGTAGGATTCCAAAGGAGTCCAAGAACTTTAGTTTTGTCCCCAAATACTTTTCTTCTTCTGGGAGAAAAGAATTGAATTGGTCGCTGTTAGATATCCACTTGTAGAAAAGATTCTTAGTTTCCTTATATAAGTGGAGCATTTCCTCTGCCGAGCTAGGGCTGAAAAATATATTGTCCATGTAGATATTGCCTATATTTGTTGCTACCTTTCCGTTGTTTCTTCTAAAGTGATAGTTTATGGTAGCAGAAACGGAGATGATACCACCCCAAATGGCACTCTAGTAAATCGGTGAAGTTTCCATCTGCTGCTGATAGTACTGGATTCTGTAGCCATAAGAATCTAGTACAGTCGCGATCCTGAATTTGCAATCCGACCTGGGAGAAAGCTTTTTCAACGTCTGCAATGGCCACGATGGACGATAAGCGAAAACGGATTATTAATCCAACCAGATCGTTCATGTAGTTTGGTCCACAGTATATTAGATTATTGAGACTTCGGCCATCAGACGTTTTGCCGCTTGCGCCGGTCCTGACAACAGGAAAATGTGAGATGCAGTGAATTAATGTTGACTCTTCATTAGTCATCCCCTGGATTACTTCTTCAATGATTCCATTATTTTTCTGGTATGTGAAGATGTCGTAATATGCCTTCAGATTATCTGTGTTGCCTGGAGTCGGTTGCAGTGTTCTAAGAGTTGGATGGAGGCGGCGTCTAGCAGTGCCGAAGTTGCATGGTAGGCTTGGTTTATCATCCTTCCATGGCCAGCGTACATGGTATCGACCATTATTGTATTGAATCTGCTGTGCAAATGTTTGTCAATAGTGCAATCATGAAATGGTAGGTTCACATAGAATTTTGTAATGCCAATTGCATCTAACTCCCATAGTCTGGCGGGATCTTCATACATGTTGGTATGAAGCATTTGTGTGACAGTATGTACTTTTGTCTTGGTTAAATAATTGCCTGACAGAATTGGTCCAAGTGGCGTGTGGTAAATGGCCATTGCTTCCCCTATAGGTACTATTTTGGAAGTTGCTTTTGGCCCATTAGCATATGTCAGTAGTCCATGCTAATGAGAATATCAATTGGAACTGATTTGTGCCTGGTAGGGGTAGATTCAGTTTTTTGACTTTTTCTATGATATTGTTTGTGTAGTTGTCAAAGTGTATAGGCTGCAACGGTAGTGGTGGTACCATGTTGGAAATGCCATATGCTGTGATAGGTAGTAAGGAATCGTTGGTGCTTTCAATTGAAAGCTGAACTAGTGTGGCTTCGATTTTTTTGGTTGTATTTGTATTGATCCTGGCTGCGTCGAGTACAATTTCCTTTAATGGTCGCAGATGAAGCTTTTTCATTGCATCTGTGCTAATGGAAGTTGGAACCTGAATCTAAATAGTAGCTTAGTCCGCCTAGTGTAGCCAGTTACAGAATTGAGAATTGGTGCTGGAAAGGACGGCATTACTATACCCTCCTTTTCGTCAGAATTGGCAACATGCATTTGGGTGGTATCTGCAGTTTCGCTTGTATTCACTTCTTCCTGTGATACGGAGTGTTGGTTGATTTTTTCTGTATTAGTTTTTGATTTGTAGCAGAAAACAGAGTTGTGGCCTTTGCACCTTGCAGTGGAAGCAAAGCTTTTACCGCTTTTAGCTTGATGAGCCGTTGTAAGGCACTTGAAACAGTTTTGTTATTTCTGGCAATTTCTAATCTTGCTTTTAGATCAGTGACGGCTTTGCAAGAATCACTATCTTTCGCATTCTTTTCTGATTTTCACATACTTTGCGGATTGGTAGAAAGTTGCGGTACTGATAGGGAGGGCTGAAGATTCTGTATCTGATTCCAGCCTAGCTTTATCTCGCTTTTTTGGGTAATCGTTTGGTACATTTTCTTATTTTTGTTAGATTATCTATGAAGCTTGCAATGGACCACGATTAAATATCATTATCCTTTATTATCGCTAATTGATCGTGAATCGTGAACTTTCTGATAGATGGCATTCGGTAGCTTTTTAATGAGTGTTGGGACGTAACCTTTTAGAGTACCGTCTGCAACTCCCATTCGTTGTAGAGTAGCGGATAGTGCCCTTACTTCGTCAATAAACTTTCAAAATTAGATAAGTTATCCTTGTCACTTTGCAAAGCATTCAACGTTTCTCATGTTTTAGACAGAATCGTGGTTTTATCTCCGTACGTATTTAGCAAAACACTTACAGCTTCGTCGTATTTACTCTTTTCCAATCCTAAACTTTTGTCTTGTCCAGAGCCGCGCCTTTGAGCGTCTGGTGGAGATAACCTATTTTTTGTTTATTTCGGAGCTGAGTCTGAGAATTTTATATCGAATGATTCCCAGTAGTTACTCCACTCCAAAATGTTACCCATAAAGATTAGTAGGGTGATCGTTGGGAGTCGAGTAAGGGAACTGTCCGTTTGAGCGGCAGGTCGAGCTGCTGGAGCTGAGGCACCGAAACTCGTAGCTGTTGTTTTTGTTACGGTTTGATTCACATCCACAGCCGCAGGAAACGACAATGGGTTGCAACCAAGTTTCAGTAAGGAATCCTTTGAATACGTTTTAGCGGATAGGAGTTGTTGGGGTAACGACACGTTGCAGCAGCCACTGCAAGACCAAGGAGAGTCCTTGTTTTTGAGGTTCGTGAACAGTCCAGGAGGTAGCTGATTAGTCAAAATGGCATTGATACGCTTAGAACACCACCATTAGCGTTTTATTTAGCAAAATTTTACAATATTTTTTACCTATTAACTAAACATTTGTGTTATTTTTCTATTTAGTCTGATTTTTCTGACATTGTCCCTTGTCATTTGATTTTGAATTTTCTAGCCTTTGTACCGAACTTACATTTTTAATTAACAATTGCCCTCCTAGCTTGCCAGCTGGGGACACGGAGTTCCAGCGAGGGAGAGCTATTGTTACCAGTATTAATGAGCTGTGTCCCTTGCTGCGGTTAAAAGTTCCAGTCGAAAAAGCAAAGAAAGGGACTTGGAAACAAGGGAGCAGTAATAAATAATAAAACTAAATTTTATTAAATATTTTGCCCAAAAATGGCACTAAGAACCAGTTTTTCGTAATAGGCCCTGGGAGGCCTTCCCTTCGAACAATCTGAATTTTTATTTCCTGAAAATAAATTTTTTAATTAAGAAATTGCCCCTTTGGCTACCTCCACGTGTTATCCAAAATTTCACTGAAGTTCGCCATAAATCAGCATGTAGAATTTATCAAAAAAGTGGTCATTTGGGGAACAATAATTCGTTTTTCTCATTAATTTCGTCGCCAACTGTAATAAAGATAGCAAGCTTCTAGAAGTTTCTTTCTGGAAACTTCTATAAGCTTTGCCTTAATCAAAGGAAACTCCACCAAACTCTAGCTGTCAGTGGGCTGTCAGTGACCTGTCAAGCTCACTGGCAAACTCAAAATTTTAAGTCAGTGTTTGCTTAAAGGAACACACACCTAGGAACACATTTTATTTAGGAATTTCAGGAGGCCCTTTAGCTTACATTCACTTTTTATTCGGCCTTTGGGCCAGATTTTTTAACATTTGACTTTTTAACCAAGTCACGGCCAAATTTAGTAGGAGCTCTGGCGCCCAATTTTTCTTTATCACTTTTCGGGTCTTTTATAAAGAACAAGAAATTTGAATGGGGACCCTCGCCCGAGTTGAGTTAGGAGGTTCCTTAGTCGCGACCTCATACTAGAACTGAGTTAGTTTATGGACTAATTCTCCTCACAGCCGGCAATTACGAATTGCCGGCCATACTGCTCAAAAAGGCACTTTAAAGCCAAAATTACTGATAAATAATTGTTTTATTTTATGTCAGCGTTAGGTCTGTGAAGCCTAGATATTTTGTTAAACTGCTTTTTGTGCTCTTTCACCTAAGTTTGTATTGTCTAAATTCACATTCGTTTTGGGTAGCGTGGGCTTTACTTCAGTTTGCGTTTAAGTGAAAGGTTACTATGGCCAGTGTAAGCCACTTTGAGCGTACCTTTGTGAAAGCACTTGCTATGTATTTTTAGGCTAAGCTTCGATTAGTGTAGCTTGTCCTGAGCTTTTGACTTTTATAACAAATTCTATAACTTTTCATCTGAAGGCGAAACTTTCAGAAATTCTTGGAATTTCGGCAGTATATCAAATGTTAAGTAATTTGTTGGGTCTAAAGAATTACAATTTTCTGCAAGGTAGGATTGTGCTCAGTCTCTTGTTTTCTGCTCATCAAGTGCGGCTGGTAGTTTGGCTTTAGCCTAAGGCAAGCGGTGTATTGTTTTGAGACTAGTTTAATACTTAATGTACGTAAACGTGGTATCTGTTAGGACTTTGCGTAGTTTTCGGTAAGGTACCTTTATCTAGTTGGAAAGTCAAGTTACAGGTCGGCTATTAAAATTGTTTGGCGTATAAAAATCCGAATCTCTCCGAATAAATGTGTAATGCTCAGATATTAGGCAAAAATAGGACCAAATTGAGCTGCAGTTTGGTCCATAATCACGGATAGTCAAGATTCTGTAATACATAAGAGGCAAATGCATAACTGGCGTGAAAGTGCTGAATTTGACATTTGACGTGAAAATGGTGTGAATTTGCGTAAAATGCTAGTTTATTTGGTTGACTAGGATAGAATTACAGCCTGGCGTCACGGAGACCCCGAATTAGGCTCTGTAAACCAGGCGGACCTCTGGTCGTCTGTGTAAGTCGCCCCGCGTTCGATCAGGGGATGGCTGAGTCGCATTAAAGGATCCTAAATAATCAATTATTACTAAATTATTACTTTTCTGAAACAAACAAAACGTATTTAGAAAATGATGTTAAGTTTAGCATTACCAATTATTAGACGGCCGACTAGCGGCTCTGCAATTGATTAAATTTTAGCTAAGAAAATCGAGTTATGGTTTTAATAACGTTAATTACGTAGAATGTATTGGTAGTTAATTGGTATCGAACAGGGAGCTGCCCGATAGAAGTACTTAGTTTTAGCAAGAGTACATAATACATAAGAGTATGGCAGCTGGCATACTCTATGTATTATGAGCTCGCTACATCCGATGCGCGCTATCGGCTGACCCCCCCCCATAAATCAGACCCCCCTCACCCCGCCCCTATACATGTACGGCGTCCAAACGGGGGGTCGGGCTCGTGCTTGTATATTTTGTACACAGATGTGTAAATCATACAAGCTTAAACCCCATACACAAATTGGGGCCCCGTTAAGTTTAACATGTAATTATACTAACATAGACCCCGACCTCCCGTTTGGACGCCGTACATGCATAGGGGCGGGGTCAAGGGGGGTCTGATTTATGGGGGGGTCAGCCGATAGCGCGCAGAGGATGTAGCGAGCTCATAATACATAGCGTATGACGCTTGTCATACTCTTATGTATTATGTACTCTTGGTTTTAGTTAGAAAGTGTTTGTTATTGTCCCGGTCGAAATCGGTGGTCTTTCTTGCTTTGTGTTCTTAAATGCAAAAATTATGTCAGCTATAATGTCCAGTTTCGAAAACAAAAAGAATAAACTGAATTTCAAGAAAAACAAATAATCCCGTACTGGGGTTCGAAACCAGGATCTTTAGGTTTTGGACCTAACGCTCATCCAGTTTATCTACACGCGCTATAATCAGAGCCAGTTCAAGTTTACTTATACTGTAGCATTTTGGCAACCCAGCGTCTATGTGTTAAACTAATACACAGCATGTACAAATTATGCATATGTGGGCATATACTTTGCTCACGATTTTCTGGCCAACAACTGAACTGTTTGCTGTTTCAAAAGGGGAACTGCTCAGCTCCGAAACTCTACAAAATATAACTTAAATCATTAACCATTAACTCATTAACGTAATTAACTTAACGTTAACACAGAAATGTTAAGACTGCGCATAAATTCGATTTGCGCGCGGTTAACTTAAATTTTCCTTATAGTTTTCTCGTTAGTTACTGAATATTTTTGGTGCTTTAAGAACCAAAGATGTTCAGTTTTACAAGCCCTTCAAGATTATATAACGTTTGTCCAAATTCGTTTTCATCGAAATTTCTTAAATTTATATGTCAGTTGTGCACTAGGACGAATATGTGCCTGTGTGAAAGGGTGGCAGTACGCGCGACTTCCACTCGGCTGGGCTGGGGTTGCCAGCGCCGGATCGAATAGCGGTTCGGTACGTCCCTTGTTACGGCACTAGGATAGGTAGGAGTTTAGAAATAGAAGTAGAAGTAGTTCTGTAGACCGGTAGGTCGGTAAGTAGGGTCTGCGTAAAATGGCTGCTAAGACAGTGAATGAGTGAGTTTTTGTAATTTTGCATAAACTAATTAAAACTGATTACGTGCGAAAACTCACTCAAAATCAGTTAGTAGTTTTAAAGTTTAAAGTCAGCTGGTATTTGAAACAAGTGGACAATTAATTGGCTAAGCTTTTAATTCAAATAACCAATGATTATCACCTCACAATTCACTGTTACGCAGATATTGTTATTTTAGCACAAGTAAGTGGAAATCCAGCAATTATGCAATTAATGGAGGAACAGAAGGTTATGCCACGTTCAGCCAAGTTTAACAGATTTCAACCCCAAACGACCCTGTGGGCCAAATTCGTGCAAGAAGATCAACAAATCTCATAAAAATGCAGTAATTTTAAAAGTTATTAGCTGTTGTACGCTTTCGAGTCATTTCGTTTAATCACAAGTTCAAATAGGTCCAAAGTGATCAGTTTGAGTTTGGAAAGCTAAAGAACGAGTAATGGTTGCTGGGTCCGATTCTCCACCATCATTACTTACTATGGTTTTTTAACCTATTTGATTCAGATGCGGCGACGAAGCTATCCATCCAAATCTGAATTAGCCGTGGATCTCAGTCATTGTGTCTACAAATAAACAAATTAGTTGCTTTGTCTCCGCAGAAGTCCGGATCAGTCAGACCAGTAGACAGTTGTATGACCAGAATCAGTTGACTTTGGAAGGTACAATAGACGGTCAGCATCGCCGAGTAGTTGATTAGGACAGAGACAGCGATCAGTTCAGCCTGAATTCGAATTGGCTCAAATTGTGTTCATTGATAGTCCCTAGGGTCCTACCCAATCCATTGAAACTTGGGATGATTTCGTCCAGGAATAAAAACGTCACAGCCATTCAAAATTTCCAATTCCTATTGAAAATAGTCTAAAATTGGAACTTTAGATTTTTCGTTTCTAACAACGATAACTGACTCCAACCAAATATATATCTAAAACCTGTCGAAAAGGTTTTTTCAAAATTCGGTTTCTAATTTTTGCAGCACTCCTTTTTGTGAGACAACCCCACAAACACAGAAATTGAAAATTCGCGAAGATATGGTTTTTGACCGACAACTCGAAACTGCTACAAAATGGACGTTTGTTCCAAGAAGAATAGTTGCTTAGAATTGAAAAGCTATCGAATGATGTATTAATATTGTGCGTATTTGTAGTGTTCGAAAAATTACGAAAAATGTCACATTTTGACTAATTTTTGGGGTTGCCTCACAGAAACGGATACTACAAATGTTAGCAACCGAACTTCGAAGAAAACTCTTCTACAAGTTTTAGATATTGTGTTTAGCTGCGAAATGAGCTATGGAACGTTTCACATCCGTTTTTATTTGAGTAAGTTGTCAGAAGCGAAAAATTTAAAGGTCCAATTTTAGGCCATTTTCAATAGGAATTAGAAATTTTGAATGGCTCTAACTTTTTTATTCCTGGACGAAATTATCCCAAATTTTATGGATTGTGTAGGGCACTAGGAAGTATCAAGGGCACACTTTGGGCCAAATCGGTGAGGGTGGAATTTTCGACCCAAACGCCCCCCCCCTTAAACCTAAATGCCAACCCGAAAGCTTAACATTCCGCCATAAACGAACATTTCTATTTTATCAATTCAAGATGGTTTCCACAGATTTTCATCTCTATCTTTCTGTCGGAAGTCGAAACTCCCGTGTCTCCGGCTCAGTAGCCTACTTTGATTCAGAAGACAAGAAGATCCAGATGACCATTTTACTTAGTTTACTAAATTTCATTAATCGTAGGAATCGTAAGGCAGAACCAGAAAATCCCCACAAACTTTCTCTGTATCCTCAAAAGTTCTTCCGTACAGCTACCTTTTCTAGTGTACTGGAGTGAAAGCAGTGACCAGTATTCGGGGACTCACCCAAAGACCGACCCTAGGTTCATTTCAATTTGTATTAGCTGCTTTGTAGATTTGGTTTATTTTATTTATTTGTAGTTTATTAATCCGTTTGTAAGGACAGATAAATAGTTACACGGCACAAGCATATAGGGCACACGTGACATATAAAACACGGAATAGTTAAAGCGAGAATTTAGGAGACAGAGTAAAAAGAAAAAGAGAAGAAGAAGAAGAGCAGTAGAACCTTGTACCCGTAACTAAACAAATTGGGTAATATTATCTTATTTGTTATTTTGTATTAGTAAAAATCGAAATTGTACCAATTTCAAATAAAACTTTCGTGTGCCATATCTCGAGTCTTCTTATCATTGATTAAAAGGTGCGATTGCCTTTAAAGTACGGCGCGAATGCCATCTATCAACTCAAAGAAGGAGCCGAATCAACTTCAAGCACAGTAAGTTTTGTATAAGGAACCAGAAGTCAAAGATCGGAATCAGGAGCTTATCATAGTCCCCCATTGATCATTTGGAAGCACGTACTGACCCCTCTTGCTGATCTGCTGGAATCCAGTGCCTGGAACGAACTCACAAGGGTAGACGTTTAGCGTGTCACACAAGGGTAAATATTAGCTCTTGTATATGTCACGCTTTCCCCCGTTTTTAAATTGGTGTGTCTGTTTTCCTTCGATTTTCTGTTTTCTTAAGTTCATGTGTCACTCGCTTTATTGAGTTAATGGGCTTGTAGGAATCTGGTGGGGCCCCCCAAAATTGGGAGAGAAAATTAATCCTTTAATTGCTCTCCTGCTGAGACGTTGGTCGTATTAAAGAAAGGTGGAAAGGTCAAATGCAAAGGTCAATGTTTTGTGGCCCATCAGATTCTCTAACTGCAAAATTAGTAAAAAATATTGAAACTTTCTAAAACAGTAGTTTAAAAGTTAGAGCAATGTTATATGGTTTTACTATATTATAATAAATTTCACAATTAAAAGCTAAAGCTTCTCTATTGTGCGAAAAACTCAAAAGTTAGGGCGGGGGGGAAAGCGCAAAGGATCCAAAGTTAAAGCTTCTCTATAATGTGAATCTCGTTGAAAGTGTACTCTTGTCTTAAACAAAATTGTCCTAAGTTCCAGTTTAATTTTAGCTTTATGCGCATTAGCGCTTTTAGGAATTAATTTAGTTTTAAATTTGAAGAACAATTTTCTGAGCTTTTTAATACGTACGGCTACAGTGAACCCCATTGTAATCTTAAATCTTGATTATATTTGCGTTCGCAATTCAGTTTAATTGTCTAATTAATTACAAATATTGAACCCTGTTCGAATTCCAAAACTGGAGATTTCTAAATTCAATGTTTTATACTTTTGCACTAACTTTGCAGTAAAGGAATCTGATGGGGCCCCCAAACTGCTGACCTTTACATTAGACCTTTTCAATTCTCTCAAAATTTTTAATTTTTGAATTCATCAGCCTCCAGTATGTACCCACACCAAATTTTAAAGTTGTTGGTAAAAAAATCAAAAGTTAGGGCTCGGAGGGGGAAGCGCAAAAGATCCTTAACTTTTAATTGTGAGATTATTATAATATAGTAAAACCTTAGAACATCGCTCTAACTATTAAATTACTGTTTTAAAAAGTTTCAATCTTTTATACTTTTCCACTAACTTGGCAGTAAGGGAATCTGATGGGGCCCCCAAACTACTGACCTTTACAATTGACCCTTCCAATTCTCTTTAATTCAGACCAACGTCTCAGCAGGAGAGCAATTAAAGGATTAATTTTCTCTTCCAATTTTGGGGGCCCCATCAGATTCCTACAAGCCAGTTAATGTGTCTCCCAACTTTTATTCCTGCTTGAGCAGGAATACTTAATATGGGTTTTGGCATCTTTTCTGTGTAATGGGTCTGTTGCATCAGAAAATAGCCTATGCTTAACACAGGCCTAGCTATGTAACCCATTTTTTGCAAGCACAATATGCAAATTAGCTTTGCAACAACGCAGCTGCGAGAGTAGAATTTAATGTTCTCTTTAGTACAGCCAAGAGTGCACTATAGCGCATTGTAGCTCAATCGAGTAAAGTTGTGGATTGGAAAATGTGTTTAAAAGATGCATTCTTACCCTGGGAAGACTGTTACCGATGAAAAAGAAAAACTACTGTTGGGGAGAAGATTTGCACTGTTGCAAATTTTTTGAGGAAAAATTTGCACTGCGCACTGCGCAGTGAAGCTTTGCAGCATAACACTGAATAATTCTGTACCCAGTGATCCTCTAATGATGAGTTCGAAGTTGGATATGACACTCGGACTTATCACACGTTATCACGGTGAAGCTGAAAAACGAAACAACTCTCTATTAGTATAAGAATAGTTTGCTGGATTAGAAAACGGCACGAATTGTTGATTTACAGAATAGTGGAACAGAAACTGAGCTATTACACTCAGTCTATGTATATATACTATATACATAGATGTATTACATCTATGTATTACACTCAGTCTATCATAGAGGTGGGTCCACAGTGCTCCTCTTGATACTTTTGCGCACATATACATTACGTATACGTATATTTGCGTGTCTTTTGCACTTGAACTGATATAGCACTGTGGGGCGGTTGTTCATTCCATTCCCTTGATCCTATATATATTCGTGTCAGTAGTGTTACCGTAGCCAGTCATGAAAATATCACTCGTTAGTTACTAAAGTCCAAGTGTAAGTTGTAGCAAAAACTTTATTCAGACAGTTCTCTGTAAAGGAATCTTGCCCTTTTTGGGCAGTGCTTGTTATTCCTCTGGAGCAAGAATGTATAAAATGAGATCGCTATGTTTATCGTGTATTTGCTTTATTTCACCACATCGGGGCCCTATCTTCACCACAGGGCTAGTATATGGCACTTTTTTGCACACTAACTTATGCAAATTAGGTTAGCAGCTATTTAAGCGACCGGATTTGCTGTCCTCTCGCAGTTGTCAACTGTTAGCAATCTAAGAGGTTGCACATTTTTGGGCACAACAGTGTAGCTTGGGAGCTTACTCAGGCGTATTAAGGACACAAACACTACTCAGTTGGTGCTCAAGTGACTGGAACTGAAAAAGTGAAAAACATTTTTCTTAGACAATGCCAACGAAATAAGAAACCCCACAAAGAATTAAAGATCATTGTTTATGATCATATGGAATTATTTATTTTATCTCATCATAAAAGGTTAGACAGGCTAGAAATGGATGACCTGTAATTATCACCGTACTGTACCAATACAGTAGTTCACTGGAAATTTCATAACACTGAACTTTGTGTTTTCTACATAAACTTGACACTAAAATAGAATTTGTTCTCGTCTAGGGTTAATCGTTAAGTAGGTGACCTTTGCTATACAACTGTAATAAAGAGAGTGCTGGAAGAGTAGCAATCTGACATGTCTCGTTCTATGTTGGTGATATATACAAAAATGGAAGCAATTGGAAAAATTAATATATTAGGGCGGTTTATAAACAATTGAAGACAATTTTCAGAATTTCCTATAGAAATTCATAAAGGTCAACAAAGGAATATTGCCCCTTTTGGGGCCAACTTGTTTGATTTTTGAGTTGATACCTCACGCGAATGTTTCTTGAGTTGATGTGTCTCGCGCCTTTTGGGGGGGGGCTGTAGGTGTCTGGAAGCAAACCTCTTTGGCTCCGGTGGGAATCTAACCCACAACCTTTCTACTCGCCGTCGAGAGCACTAACCACCCGGCCATCGGCGAACAGTGATCTAAAACTATTTGTTAAAGAAAAGAATAAAGTTTGACTAGCAAAATGCTTAGTTTCTGTCAGTGAATCGTTCTTTACATTCTTGCTGTTGCTTTGTCTGTATTTGTTGTGTTTCCTTTTATTGCGAAAGATTACTGTGATCAAAACGCTGAATATTATTGATCTGGCTTTGTCAAATTTTGTCTATCACGACATCTATAGGTGTTTGTGTTCATTCTAACGTGACTAAGTTATGATCATATACAGCAGCATTTTTCGTATGGCAAGTTTCGATATTTGATTTATGGTTTTCATTTGAACGGAGATTAAAATATCGATAATAGACACAAATAGATAATTAAACTCAATTTGATTGCGACCGACTGGTCGAGTGGAGAAACAATCACAAAGATGCATGGGTTCGATTCCCACTGGTTTTGTTAACTTCTGCTTTTTGTTCTGCCTGGAGGCAGAACTACTTACACGGAAAATGGATAGGAATAGCACTATAAAACAATTCGCAAAGCAAGCTTCGCCTATCTTTAACATTGGTCTAGTATAGTGTTGAGCTCATTTTTTTAACCGAAGGGGGCCTACTATGTGGTAATAGAATATTTAAACAATTTGATTTGTAGTTTTTATTATTTTTTAATTTCAGATTTTTATGCGTAGTTGTGCATTTGTGTATTTGTGCTTTTGCTAATTTTCTTGCTTTTCTATTCACAGCTCCCCTCCCTTAAGCTAAATTTCTATTGTGCAAATATTTTCAATGCACCCCTTTTCAACTTCGTGTATTGAAACAGTTTTAGAGGGTGCCACCATTTATGCAAATTAGGTCGGGCAGATCTTGGAACAGTTCACAAGTATCCAGCTAGGCGACTGGTTGCATCTGACAAATGCTTGAAGCTAAAAGCTGAACAAAAAACTAGAACATGGAGAAAATTCTCACCAACTAAATTCTAAAACTGTTTTTGATTCTTCCTTTTGCATAACCGCAAACTCCGACCTCCGACCCCGTCAATCATACATGGACTGGAAAGTTTGCTCATAAAATAAAAGTATATAAATTCAGAGCAAAGGAACCAAATCAGTTAAACATAATTGTGATTGACTAGTGCTTGATAATGATCCCTCATCATTGATTTTTGCACACTGCAGAGCAGAATATAGAAAACTAATTCATGGAGTTTCTGGCCAAAATTAAAGAAATCCTACATTTTGATTTCCTATTCCGTAAACCTGCAACTTACATAGATTCAACTAAACTTGGCTGCATCTAAAACCCGTTTAGGTCGAAATCTTTATAGTTTAAATCGCAATTTTTGTACAAATTTTAGCTCCTCAAAAAGCGAGGTTGCAGCAAAAAAGTTAGTTCTGCTGACCTAAAAATACGTAGCTGGTCTGGAATAGTTGAAAAACGACAAAATGATTTGGGAGGGTCTGTTTTATTTCACCAAAGATATGACTTATGAGACCAACTTTTGACTGGTTGACTGAGTGTGGATTAAAGTTAAACAAGTTGACCCCAAAAGGGGCAGTATTCCTATGTAGACCTGTTATTTTTTCAATTACAAAAATTCTTTGCCGAAGGCATGGTTTAACTTAGAAGCTTCAGATTTACGTTCCTATTTCACTTGACTTCCTTTTACTTCTTTTGATATCCAATCACTATTTTTCTCGCTGATCTCCATAAAGATCACAGAGAGTTGGTCTATAATACTTGCCATGACTGACTGAACTTGTCATGTTCAGAGCAAATTATCCTTATCACCGAACGCACCCATGTATAGCTCCCAAGCTACACTGGTGCTCTAAAATTTGCAACCGTTTAGATTGCTGACAGTCGAAGACTGCGAGAGGGGTATCACTTGCGCTGCATAAGTAGGACCTAAACCTAATATGCATAATCCGATTGCAAAAAAATCACCTAAGCTAGCCCTGTGTTGAAGATAGGGCTTCTAAATGGGAAATGACTCACTATGCACTAATCATAATAGTTTCCTTTTTATACATTCCTGCTCCAGCAGGAATAAAAAGCTGAGGCAATCATCATCATCAGTTGTTGCGTTTAATTAGATATTACATCCTAAAATCTCAGTCGCAGAACCACACCCCTTTTAGGGGTCAGCTTGTTATTTTTGATAAGTATGACTGGTCGTCTACGTGAAAAAGTTTTCGTTCTCCTATAAAAACTTCTGGATAGGCCTAAATGTAGATATGGTTACATCTGAATTGTTGCCTTCTTTTACGTTTCAGAGGATACCTCTTTTTTCAGAAGCGATTGCTAAGGAGATATATGAATTATAGAACAGATCGACAGTTTATCGGTAAAAGGATGAGTCATCGAAGTAATATTGAAAGACTGTACTCTGAACAACGAAACTATAAATCTAGCATCCACAAAAGGGCATTCTCCCTAGACGAGCCGGTCCCCCTGCCGCTCTCTTAAAATATTTTGGGTACTCATACCCCAAAAGAAGCTTTTCGGCGAACGCCCTACCCAATTGCCTCTTGCCCTTGTCTTTTCTGTCTCCTAGAAACTTCTCAAACAAATCTAGCAGATAAAATTCACAGGCAAGAGACGGGCCGGCGTTTGTTGGGCCAGACTTTGAACTTAGTTTTTTCGCTTATTTTGCAAGATAGACTTCTCAAATTTTGCACATAAAAATTTTGGGGACGGAGTAGATACTCATTGCCTCTTAAGGTGGTGATTCCTTTTGGTCACATATTGTTGGTTGGAGGCATAAATGAAGATGAAATTTGACGAAACTTTCCGAAATAAGTTCTTTTAGCGTTCTAACACCCTCCGCGCAAGCCCGATTCAAAAATTCGAGATTTCCGCTCAGGGCGGTTTTTTCTAATTTCTGAAAGTTTGACAGCAGCTATACAGCTATGAATATATTCACTCGAAAGATCTCATTGCGCTTCATATTTTTGCTTTTTAAAGCAACTTTCTATCTTTTCACTACCTTGAGATATAGCCGATTTTCTTGTTTTGGCGTCGAAAACTTGTGATCTTTGCAGAAATCAAATAATCCAACATTTCCTGAACTACGCAAGCCGCAAAACAAACTAAGGGCGCCGATAGAAAGGTCTCACAGGGACAAATTATCCGACGCATGATCGTCTTCCAACTGCTATCCTGTAGGCTGCTATCATAAAAAATGACGTTTTTGCAAAAACACGACCAATTTTTTCCAATTATTGTGGAGCATTCACCATGCAAGCTGGAGGGCTTCTACTGAACAAATGTGTTCTGCACAAATATACCCAGGCACGATTTTTTAGTTGCCCCGATTGCTGCTTTCTAGCTAAAGTAATCGCTTGACAAATTTGGAAAAAGTAGGCAAAATCCAGGTTACGCACACATTTCATCTTATTTCTCTATAACGAAGAGCCATTTCACAATAAATAAAAAATCGTCCCCAGCTATTTAGTGGAGGTATCGAATGATATTACCGATGTCTCGCGAAAAAATTTACTTGAGTCTGCAAAAATTCTGGAAAGTTATACTTCTTCTAAAATGTGTTAAAAATATTTTAGAAAAGCAACATTAGTTTCATGGCATGCATTAAAAAGAGAAAATGTCGAGCTACATTTTGATATAAAAATGGCTTCTTAACACCAAGTAATGAATGAGTAATAATGGTGCAAACTTTATGTGACCAAAGGGAATCACCACCTTAAATGGTCTTATTGTTCTTAAATTGATGTTAAATGGTCGCAAGGCAAAGACTTAAGATTTGTAGCTTAAAAAAGAACTATCGGAGCATTGAACCGCAACTACTCAGGTTTAACAAACGGGTGCTTTCTCCACTCGGCCAGTCGGACTCATTCAAATTGAGTTTACTTATCTATTTGTGTCTATTATCGACATTTTAATCTCCGTTCACATGAAAACCATAAAGTAAATATCGAAACTTGCCATGCGGAAAAGGCTGCGGTATATGGTCATAACTTAATCACGTTAGAATGAACACAAACACCTATAGATTTCCTGATAGACACAATTTGACAAAGCCAGATCAATGATATTCAGCGTTCTTGATCACAGTAATATTTCGCAAAAAAAGCAAAACAACAAATCCAGACATGGTAATGGCAAGAATGTGAAGAACGATTCACTCACAGAAACTAAGCATTTTGCTAGTCACACTTTTTCTTTTCTGTTTAGTAAGTTTTACTTCACAAATAGTTTTAGATCTCTTTCATTTGTGCGCCGATGGCAAGGTGGTTAGTGCTCTTGACTGCGACTCGAAAGGTTGTGGGTTCGATTCCCACCGGCGCTAAAGAATTTTGCTTGCAGACACCTACAGCCCCCGGGCGCCAGGCGCCTGTAGCACTTAATATAAGGGTGTTTTCAACTGCTCAGGGCGAACCGGGTGAACGGGCGCCTGTAGCGTTTATTATAAGGGTGTTTTCAGTGAAAAAGATATACCCTTTATATTGGATCTATATATATTTAAAATATTAATGCAGCTTATTGAATGAAATGAAATGAAATGAAATGAAATTAAATAAATGCATTATTTTTCCGATTGCCGATAACCATTAACTGTGCTCAACTGTCAGCTTACCAGATAGTGCTTAAAATAAACAGTAAACTGGATAATATTGGCATTTTTATGGAAATAGAACTACATACATATGTATTATATTGAAACAATTTTGAGCTTTTAATACAGAATTTCTTACAGGTCCACAAGGAATATTGCCCCTACTTGGGGCCAACTTGTTACCTGTATATTATATACGGGGAGGTATATGAGTGTGACACATCAAATGCGCGCTCAAGGAAGACCCCGCAAAAGGTTGGCAATAGGGGATTCCTGATTCTGGAAAACCATCTCTCAGGAATCCAGTGTCTAAGGGTCTTTTCGCGCGCGAGTTAAAAGAGTAGAGTTAAAATTTTTTAACTCGTTTAACCCTGCTAGCCAGCTAAAATGAACTGTTTAAGAGGGGGGGGAGGGGCTACGAAGGGGTTGGCACGACATCGTCGGAGAGAGCTAGTTTTCCCCCCAACGTTAGCCAACATATCAAAAAAAAGTTTAGGGTGGGCAACAATATATCTCACCTACACTGTTTTTGGCAGGACGCCAAAGTACAAATTTTGGTGGGAAAATGGGATTTTTCAAAAAGGCTTTTTCAGCTCTGGTGGATTAACGGTTTGACCAATTTTGAAACTTTCAGCCATAAATGTTATTTGTTACTAGTGCTAAATACTAAAAGTATTCCGGCTTTCGAGCGTTGCTTCCTTCTTCAGCTATAACAGCTCGAAGTTTGAAATTTGGCAAAAAGTAGCGATGTGACCGTGCGCCGTTTTCGATCTAATAAAATTGACAGCCCCTAGCCTATCCCAGCTTTTTACCAAATATTAGGCTCTAACAGGGGCAAACTGTCTGTAAGTTTCGAGGGCTTTGAGTTTCTGGTTAGTGTGCTAGCAAACTTTTTGTTAAGAAATAACCCTTATTTTTAGGCCTGAAAAGCTATCTAAGAGCAGTAAAAATGGGGTCAAAAATTTTTTGTCTCAGATTTTGCCGAAAAGGTGCTTATAGGAGTTATTTGACCTGCTGAATCCGAATATGAAATCCGTTTTTCGATAGGACGCTTCCTTCGTTCGGTATGCGCATACAACTGTCTTGGAGCTTTTTGGAGCGATCGCCATCCATACTTCGAGAAATCAATCTAGCATTTCTAAACATGGAAGCGAGGTTTAGTGACCTAGCTTTCTGCATATCTTGGTACACTCACTGGCCTGTAATGCTCAAAGATTCAGCCGATTCTGCCACAGTAATTTGGTGTAATTGACTCACATCTTCGAAATGGCACCAAATGACAGCGACAATATCGATAATGTAATCTAGAACTGCGAACGCATGGATTAACGAAATCACGTCATTTTTACATAAGTTAAGACAGATGCTTGGAGTATTAATTGGAGCAAAGTTGGGCTTCTTTGATAAACCACAGCTCATTAGACGTTAGTTAACCTCCACCCGTATAGACCTACAACACCCACTTTTTCGCACTTTGATTGTATCACACAGAAAAGTATACAGACACTGATCTAAGGATTACTTTATACGATATCAAAGCGCTATATGTCAGTACTATGTCTGGAAAATTTGGGTACCGTACCTTGCGCATAGCGATCAGGGCGAGGCAACGTTTATGTACGTGTCGTATCGATCTTTCGACCGACAACACCAACTTCTGATGGCTCCACAGGACGCTACGCTGCATGCATGGAATTCTTTTAAACTTTAAACTATTTTATACTAAACCTGATACTATTATATGGCATAAGACTAGCTAGCTTTTCCAACATAGAACTTTTAGTGAAATTCGTAGCCCCCCTTAACTCATTTAACTCGCTGCGTGAAAAGGCCCCAAGTTCGCATCGATAAGGGGACGCGTTAACCTTTCGTGTGATCAAGATCAGAGTGAATCGGGATCCAGATTTCACTAACTTCATTACAAACGTTTCAACAAAAATTGGCGTTTTGGAAAAAATTCAAAGTATTACGGAGTTTGCTAAGTTTCATGGAGAATTGCCAAGCTAACCAAAAAACCCTGCTAGGCCGAAAATGTCTTTAAAATGTGATCTGAAAACCTTTAATGTTAATGTTTAAACCTGAAAATGTTTTCCGGTCATTTTTGCCACAGAGCGGTAATAGAGATTGGACCTTGTCCGAGCCGGGAAAAGGGCTTAGACGCCCTGGGTTAACCTGTGTGGACGTGAGCTGCACAAAAACGTGCATTAAACCAAAGCTACAAGTGAAAGTGTGTGACTGACTTGACTGAGCGACCAACCTAAGAATAGCCTTAGTTACCGAGCCAAAGCAGATACTCCAATGCGCGGGAGAGACAATGTGTTAGCTTCCACGGTCAGGCTTCTGGTTAGCACTTCCTCCTTCCAGTACTCGCCCTTCTTTCCTCGAACCGACAAGATCACAAGCGTGGTAAAGGTGGAGGATAAAGTAAGCCAAAATAGTCTTTCCGTCAGGTTCTCACTTTGAACAATCTGTTCCAGGGACGGGGCCACAGTTCTGTCCGAAAGGAAGCTGATGAACTGTCTCAGCCTCATTTCCTGGAAGAATTGGAAAAAAACCAAAGCAATTACCACAGTGACCTGTGAGCACCATCCTACACCATATCAGATAAACGCCTGGTTTGCACCAAATGTGGATTAGCAACTGATTAGCGAATTTCGTGCTAAACAATTGACTAGCAAGTGGTTCATCCCAAAGTCCTTTGCATCAAGTCTGAAACCAACTGCTAAGCAAATGCTAATCATGTGCTCAAGAAGTAAATAGTTAATTCAACTCTGGAGTAGGATTAACCATAAAATTCCTGCTAGTCTTTTAAATTTGCTACTATCTCCCGTCAAGCCGTAATCCCAAGACGATGTCTAAACAAACACTGTTTGATTTTGAACTCTAATATTTTGTATTGTTTTTGAGAATAGATGTACCTATATTGCATGAGCGAAAATGGGCCAAATCCGTCCCTGACTATCAAGCTTGACCTGCATCGATCCTCCTTAGTGGCCCTCAATAAGCAAAGCCTCTACCCGATAATTTACAAAATTAACTGCAAAATGAAATAGATGCATGGCATAAAGCTAGATTCAAGTAAAATTTATCAACGGACCAATGTCCGGAGTTGCTTCAGAATCAGTTTCATTTTATGGTAAACATCAGCTCGTTTAATAAATCCGCCTCGTTGATACCATCCTCCAAAGCTTGACAAACAAAACATGTTCTACTTCTAGATTAGTTAGGAACAGCTCAGCTTAGACTTGCGTGAGTCAAGTTTCACAAATGAAGTGATTGATGCCTCCAGGTCTAAATGTGATGCCAAAATTGTTATTTCAGTTGTGCCAAAGCAGACGTTTAAGTTGACTGCCTCCATATTTTCTGAATCACCGGAGAAACTGGCTCATCTAGAATCAATAGAGATGAAAGATATCGTTCTCTGAAGGAGCCACAATTTCCAACTAATACAAACTAGAAGCTAAAACTAAAAGAATACTGTAATTACATGCCGCGGTAATCGATTGAAAGATCAATACCTGAACTATTCATGTAATGTCTCTTTAGCGAGCCAAGTCTTTGATCCATTGCTGGAACTGTTTGGTCCAGATAGAGCAAGCAAAACAATGTATGAGTCACTAACATTTAGCTTTGAGCCACGCATTTAATTGACACTGTTTTGATAAATTATTATCTTGTGAAAGCGCTGCAGCCATTCAAAAAACCTACAACATTAGTTTTCTCTGCCAAAAATAGCTTTTCACCCATTTCAAAAATTACGACAACCTACGATAACCTGCGTTTTGGAGTAAAGTCACCCTACTGTAGTGCAAATGTGATTCTCCAATTGGCTACCCGACAAGTAATTGTCGGAGGATCTGTCGCTCAATAGATAACGGACCTGGCTGTCAGGAACCAGGACGGGGAAGACTCGCCAAACTATAAAGTTATACAAATGGTATAAATGATCCTAACCTAACCTACCAAAATAACAATCCCGTAGAATTAATGATATAATAAACATACGTATATAGGTGGGTAGGTGTTGAGGAGACACCGGAGCAAAATACACAGGACGAGAGTAGGTGGTAATCGGGCGACCGACGAGCGATTATAACCGAAAGGAATTGAGAAAGATAACACAACAACTGATGTGTTGGGGAGTTTTCAAGGGAGACCCCCAAGTGGGCGGGGTTAAGAAAACCCACACCCCAACCAGAAGTTGACATGCGCACACAGCGCCCCCAAGTTTGATCACCCAACCAACAGTTACACCCCACCTATCAACACGTCCCCGACCAACCAAATATAATGATGAAGTTGGCCAAACCAAACGCTAGCTAAGGCCGAAAAAGTATTGGGCGTGTAACAACAATGGATGACAATACATAAATGAATAATCTACATACTATCCCTACACTATTCTCTGTAAGCGGACGCTCTCTTAGCAATCGCTATATGTATAAAAATTCAATTTTTTCAATCATTTGCTGCAATTTGAACCTGCGTCCAGGACAGTAAATTCGTCGGTGAGAGGCCTGCAATACGGCCTGCGGCCCGGAGGACCGCGGGCCGGGCCGGGCGGGCCGACGACCAAAGTCCACTGGCCGGGCCGGGCCGCGGCCCGACAGTCCGGCCCGCCTTCAGTTTTTGATACATTTGACTATAACAAGTAACTCATATTTTAGCTTAAAAGGTTTTGTGTTTCCGATGTAAGGGAGGCAGGCATAGGAAAGATTCATAAGCCTGATATGGGAGCTCAACTGATGGCCCTGTGGTGTTGTAGGTTAGCACGTCTGTCGTTTCAATGGTGAGTGAAAAGCTGAATATCCCTCTTCCCTTCTCTCTTCTTGGTCCCGGTTTCGTGGGGACGAGCGTGTCTGGCGCTTCCCGTCTTGGACTTGTACCTGGTTTCTTCATGGTAGAAGCCAGCCAGCCACCAGCCCTGGTAGAAGCGCTACACCGAAATATGGTTCGTTTACACTAACACTGATTTTCCGCAGGTAACTTCAGCATTTTAATTTCATGAATAATATGTATTTGTCGTCATATCATTAACGGCAAATCCGCAATTCACCGAAGTCATTTTGTCGTTTACGACATTAGAATATATATAAAACTTTGAAACAGGGTAACGTAAGACATAAGGAACAGCGTAAGTATTTTTGATTTGGTTTAATGTGTTCGCAGTCTTTTTTAAGAAAACCAAATATACATAATATACATAATATACTAATATAATATATATAATATACATAAATACGCAGTTTTAAAAAAAATCGTAGTTTTGAGTTTCTGAAGATTTACTACTTCTTTTAAAATGTTTTTGTGTAGGAAAATGTTTGCTCCTTCTACGCAATTGCATCTTTCTAAAGTCATTTACCTTAAATTCTAATTCGCTTCATTCTCGACTAATTCTCATAAAAATGTGCACTTTACAAAATTTCAACTTGTTTAATTAAAGCGCAATATTTTATAAGTATTGTTTTGCTGGTACTCCAGTCTTTGTACAAATTGTCAATGCGAGTCAGTATTATTTGCTTTTATTGTAAACTGCGTTAAACTCGAAAAATCAATTTAAAAAAACACACTATCCTTGAAAACACCAAACTTAGGAAAAATATTTACGTAATTTCGCATTTTGGGAAAAATGAAAAAATTTCGCGGCACGGACGGGCCGAAAATTTTGACGGGCCGAGCCGAAGCATCTGACGGGCCGGGCCGGGCCGAAGCAGTTGACGGGCCGGGCCGGGCGGGCCGCGAATGGTTTTTCACGGACTGTGTCGAGCCGGGCCGCACACATTCGGCCCGTGCAGGGCTCTGACTCAGATACAGCAAATTAAAACGTGGCAAATAGAAAAATAAAGTTTAGCATTTGGGATAACCACCATTTTATTCTCAGTACTGCTTATGTTAGGTGAGCGGACCATTTCACGCTTGAAGCAAATCAGAGACTTGGTATTTTTTATTAGTAATTGTAATTGAAAATTCCGCTTTTCTTTGAAATTTCGTTAAATTCTAAAGAGTACTCATGGAGCGCTCTTGAAGGCGTATCAGCTGGCACAAAATGAGCTAATAACTCCAGCCTTGTTTCGCCATGGCGGATTTTGATGAACCAACAAAATAGTCAATTCTTTAGTCGAACCATGCGTGGCTCAAAGCTAAATGTGTTCGTGACTCATATATAGTTTTGCTTGCTCTTTCTGGATCAAACAGTTCCAGCACTGGATCAAAAACTGGGTTCGCCAAGGAGACACACGTAACTATTCTTTGTTTTTGTGTATTGCTGAAAATCGTAATGTAAATGTTTGCATCTGTTACATGTAACGTATATGTGGTCTTACTTTCAACACCCATGACACACTTCTGTTAACAGAGGAAGCACTATGCTCTGAATGCTATCTGAGTCCTCTCTCATCTTTTCCACAACCAACCTACTACCCCCGCTCAAACCAAGCTAGATGATTAGGTAATGCTCAAGAGGTCTAAACGCGTATATATTTTGGCAGGATGCAGCACGAGTAGTAACAAGAGTCAATAATTGCAATATTGCAATGCATTAATAGGCTGACACATGGTCAACCTTTTCGTTATTCACAGGTATTTTGCACAACTGCAAGCATTCCTCCACGTGTCATGTAGGAGCTGCAGGCTGGGCCTGGGATTGGGTGGGGACCCATTTGGAGCTACATGATTGGGACACCCCAGCTACAGGACGCTTCTCTTGGGAGGGGGTTGTCCGTCAAACTTCTCCCCCATTTCATTGTTGGTTTTAACTTGTCGTGTACAGTCGTGTATTCTCTCTATTGTAGAGATGGTATGTAAATTATTCATTTATGTATTGTAATTTATTGCTGTTCCGCGCCCAATACTTTTCTGCCGTAGCCTGCGTTTGGCTTAGCTACTGCCATCATTCCATTTGGTTGGTCGTGGAGGTGTTGATAGGTGAGGTGTAACTTTGGGTGGGTGATCAAACTTGGGGGCGCTATATGCATGTCAACTTCTGGTTGGGGGGGGGAGGGGGGGGGTGGGTTTTCTTAGCTCCGCCCACTTGGAGGATTCCCTTGAAAACTCCCAACACTTCATTTGTGTCGTGTTCTTTCCCAACTCCAGTTCGGTTGTTTATAAGTGCTCGTCGGTCGCCCGATTACCACCGTTCTCTCGTTTTGGGTAAACGCTCCGGTGTCCCCTCTACACCTACGCTCTCCCCTGGGGTGTGCACTGTACTGGGTTCATTCAACCCTAAGGTTTGTTTGTTTGTTTGTTTGTTTGTTGTGTGTGTGTTTTATTGTCAGTCTGGGATTGACTGTCTTTCAGAGCTTCAGCTCACCGTATATACTTACGTTTATTAAATCGTTTACTCTACGGTCTTGTTATTTTGGCAGGCTAGGTTAGTTGTTCAGATCAGGTAGGTAGGACTATTTGTATAATTTGTGTAACTTAATTAGTTTGGCAAACAGATCTACAATTGGAATTGGCACAATAACCACCTTGTCATTGCAACCGTAATGTAATGCTGAAAAATACCTAATTGTATCAACTTTGCGAAACAATTCAAAGACATTTCACTAAGAAGTCCGAAGGAACCGGAAAGTTTTAAAACGCAAGTGCCAAACCTGCAAATGCTGGATTGGAAGCGGAGCCCTTCATGTTGCAGATTCTGCGTTGACGAAGGCCCAAGTACAAGTAGGTGCAAACCGTATTTTTACCAATTTTCTGACTATTGTATGTTTTTCGACATCGGATCACGACGGTGGTCTTTTTGGACTTTAGTACCCGCGTCTCATCTGCCATAACTGCTTTCAAAGAAGTAAACGCTATTGCCCAGCGAGATTTACAATGACAACCGTATGACAGGTTGTACTGGAATTGTTTTGTCTGTAACTTGCCGTTGACTACGGTTTAGCAATCAAACAAAAATTGCAGCTTAGCTTAGGCAAATCATTTCATATTATTAACTTGAGTGCTGAACAGAACAATTTGAATTTTGTGGTGTTAATTAATGACCTAACAGTTAACTAACCCAAAAGTCTACTAAGCTGACTTTGCAGCGAAATTTGGTAACAATAAAGTCCCAATTTATTTCATTGATCACACAAATAATTGACTCCAAAATGTGAATAACAACTTTACCCCAAATGCCCCAAACTCTTATCTTTTGTTCCCAGACCATGGAAAACATTTAGTCCAAAATTTCACTGCTTACCTTAATTGCGACAGAATTCTCTGACGAAATGTTGGTAACCTATCTTAGTCTGCTGCTGCGTTTAGATCAAGTAGTGTTGTCCTTTCAAGGAGAAACACTAGATTTGGTCTATCTTAGGGAATACGATCATGGTCGTCGTGAACTTACCGTTAGTACAGAATACAGATATTGATGAAGCGACACGGCTGAAGTCGGATCCAACTGTTGACAGCTACGAGTGCACAGTGACGATTAGCTGGTCACCCCTGACCTGCAAAAGACCATCGTCGTGGCAAGAAATGTCCTGGGAGCAGAAAAATGTCAGATGAAGTTCAAAGGAAACCAACACTACTACATGATCACAGGTTGTGTCAACTCGTATTGCACAAATACTTCTAAGCTCCTGTGTGACCTACAGGCAGACAGTGTCAAAAGACTTTTTCCTGAAGAGAGCTCCAAAGTTTACTCCGAGGCAGTTTCCATGCTAGCATCCGATGACAACTGTCCGATCTTGGACCTTCCAAAAGTCGATCCCAACCTTCACGACTCTCTGAACCTACAGCAATGGAAATCATGTTTCGTGGAATCCTTTCACTGTCGGATCGTCGGGTCACAAGAATTCTTGGCTTGAATTGAGATATACCACTGAAGGTCAGTATAGGAAGAATGGAGAAGTTCATTCTTTTAAATACACTAATGTCGCGATTGTGGAAGGATTTCCAAAGCGACATGAAACGTCAGCAAACGGCATTCTAGGCGGATATGCCACACAGCTTTCTTGATGTTGCAACCCAGGAATATGATTGCTACCATGAGATACTGATAGAGAACAAGCCTCCGGTTCCTATCCATGGTAGAATAGTTGTGGACGACAGCTAAGAATCTATTCCACTCGTTGTGCCGCCAAAAGAACAAAAAGCAGGGTCTGACAAATTCTGGAAGACAGTAATCATCAACGATCATATTGAGCTCAAGATCTACGTAGACCAGATCGAGAGCATCAGTTCCGATATCACCTTCAGCCCAGACCCAAAGAATGTCTACAAACTAGTTTTCGAGGTAAGGTGTTAAAACTTTATACTCTCTTAGTGATGCATTCTGAACTAACTGCATCGAATTAATTTTTTAGTTGCCACTTAAATTTTAGGCGACTAAACTGTTTATGAGTTTTATGAGTTCAGGCGGTATGGGAACGGCGCAGCGGCTGTCATTGATGATTTGCCGATTATTGCAACTCATACATTAAATGACGTAAATGTCCAGTTTTAATTTTAGAAACATCATAATCCCGGTTTTACTGCTGGTAGGAACTTCGGTACGACATTGATCATAGAATAAGCGAAACTGTTACCAAGCATACATTGAAACGCTTAGAGTTTAAAGTTTTGGAACAATATGCAAATGCGTAGTGCTGTCAATAAATAGTAAACTCATGTGACTTGTTGATATATATGAAAGAAAGGTTTTTGGGAACCGGGAAATAACGGGAACGGGTTTCCCTCCGGGAACCCATGCACCCCACGAAGATATGTCCGAACCTCCATCAACAGCCGTCCCATCAAATTGTTACCCGAATTTTGACGAAACGAAAGCAGTTTATCAAAGGTCCTACCTAAGGTGCAACTCGCTCTAAGAAAAGAAGTAAACCCTAACTAAGGATGCCCTAGTAAAGCAATATAGGAGGCATTGTATTTACGGATATGATGTATTTACGGTAAAAAGAACTTACGGATTCAATGGTCCAATAATGGTGAAAATACAGAATACAATAAATGACTCTACTGGCCGCCGTTCACCAACTCGATACAAGACAATACTGACAAATCAGCATACTTAGCTAATGGTTGCTGTTTGCAAGTCATACTTAAAGCCAAAGATTAGACACAACTTCTAACTTAGGTTGATTAATTGCTAAACTAAAGTAAGATAATTTAGGGCGGATTACAGTTAGTAAAGTAGGTTTCTGACATCATCCCCCTGGAATAGATTTTAGTACATGATAAAATTCCAAGACACCGAGAATGCTACCTTAATTCCAGTAAAGATAAAGTAAGTAATTTCCCATTCCAACTGCGTATGAACGGACCTAAACCTTGCTTTGCTCCATTCAGGTGCCCAGGAGTCAAACAAAGAACTTCAAAAATAAGAAAGAATTGGTAGCTCTAGGTAGTCAAATACATGCAAATTCGAACGTGGGGTTAGATGTTTCCACCTGAACGTAAACTTGATAACAGATTAGACTAACTGCATACCCAATTTAGAAAAACAAAATTACGTAAGTTCGAAATGAAAAACGAAATCCACATTAGATTAGTGGTATTTCGACGACTGGTCTGTCGAACTGGATTTCGACGACTGGTCTGTCGAACTGGATTTCGACGACTGGTCTGTCGAACTGGATTTCGACGACTTCCATAACGAGCTTGCATAAAAGCAGAAACGAACACCATTGTTTCCTATACCAGACATGCCGTCGAGATAGATTGAACTCTCGGAAGATGAAAGATCCATTGATTTGTAGGCAGTGGAAAAACAGATGATGACGTCACTATTGAAGTTTGGGAAAAAGTATTTGGCACAAATTATTTTGATCCAATTATTTCGGAGAACCTGGCATTGTGGAGGAATTGAGTGTCATTCTACAGAATGCCATGCAGATCCCCAAGAATACGTTCAGTCTTCTTTATTGAGTTTGAGGTCCCAGGTTCCGAGAGGACAAGAAAATTTTGAACATTTGAAAATTTTGTGCAATCAGCAGGCCCAAAAACCAAATATCTATGATGTCGATGGGGAAATCACAAGTCATTTTCGACTAACAAGAGTTCTGTAGGTGTTTGGTCCAGATGGAACATTAAGTCTCTGTTCACTCCTAGCTTTGCTTACGAAGTCTCGTTTATTTTGTGTTTCTTTAGTTAGGACGATTCATGGTGCAGTTTTTGAACCTTCTTCACAAGACTATATTGACAGACATTTAGGATTGATGAACAGCAGGAGGATTGCCAACGGTTGGAATGCAATGAAGTGTATAAAAAACCAGAACAGGTTCAACCAAAAATTCCACTAATAGTGCCTGTAGTACTTGAAGAGGAGGCGGATTATGGAAAGGAAAAGATCACTCAACAGGTCTTAAATTGAGAGCCTAGATCACCTATTGCAGAACCTGAAGATCTTGATGTTGGAGACTTTAGTTGGGTACAGCGTGACGAATTAGAAGCTCATAAGCTCATAAAAACTATTCCGAATTTTCAGCAGTGGTTGAATTAAGGACCTTTATACACAGATCATAAACAGAAAGACGTGGCAGTGCCCTAGAGCAAAGATCTGTATTTCTGTATTCCTATTGTAACTTGTTGAATCTTCCAAATATGTGCCAGTGAAGAAATTTTGTTTTCGAGAAATTCTATCAGGAGCCAGAAACTCGAACTTTTCTTTTGAACAAATGCGAGAAGTTCTTTACGCAATCTGCTTATGGGTTCATTTGCGGGAACAGGCATGTCGATATGTTTAATCGAATTTTCCACGTGTCAAGTGAAAACTTTTTGGATATATGTACCAGAGTTTACTTCTTTGCTTTTTATGGCTGACTTAGTTCTTGTGGACAGGCAAAATAGACTAGTCAGAGGCCAAGAGATGTATTGTAAGAAGACGGCTATTGGCGAACGAATACAGAATGCGACAATAAATTGGGTGGATGGTAAAACTGCGCTAACCTGATATTATATGATATGAGTCAAGGAGTAGTTATCCCGAATTTTATTCATAAACCTAAGATTGTGGATAAGTTTCGAGGACATCCAGAAGGCATTTTTGCCCCGCGGATCCATACCAAGCAACGGCATACGGACCAGGTTTAATGCGGTATAATTAAAATTTAGAACATAATTTAGTACCGAAACGGCATATTCGAAAGAGTGTTAAGAATCCTACCTAACTAAGTTTCTCACCTAAAGAAGTTTCTGCCTCAGTATTTTGGCTTGCCAACATTGAGAAATCATTGTTATTTGAAAAATATGCCATTGCCAAGGCAATTACTACCAATGAAACTGATAAGTGAACGATAGCTTTTGGTTTTCGACGTGAACATCATACAAAGACCAAGGGAGCTAGGACACGGGCTCGTAAACAGTCTTTGCAGAAGGAAGCGATTCGCATGGCATTGTCGAAATAGGGATTTTTTGTATGTTACCTATGGTCGGTCAATTGTAGAATATAATTCTGTGGTCTGGAGTTCCCACTTAAAAACGATATAAAAGTGATAGAACCAGTGCAAACTCGCTTCACAAATATGATCCAAAAGGATCTTAAAATATACAGACCCTATAATGAGCGTCTTCAGCTACTTCAACTGGAAAACCTAGAAGCAAGACGGATTAAGGCCGATCTAATACAATGTTATCGTATTGTTAATGGTATGGACAATTTTGAATTTAGCAACTATTTCATGCATCGTAATAATAACGGGCTACTATCTAGTCGCATATAAATTTCAGACATTGCACCTAACTATCAGAAACGGAAGCTGATAAGCAGGAACTGCACGTAATTATCAGAAATTGCACTTAGTTATTACTAATTGCACCGGATTATCAGAAATTGAAGCTGACTAATCAGAAATTGAAGCTGACTAGCAGGAACTGTCCTTAATTATTAGACGTAGAAGCTAATTATTATGGCATAGTCATCGGTGAGCTGTTGAGCAAATGAGCATCGCATTAAGCACCGAGAGAACCGTAAAGCTGAAAAATAATGGGGGTTAAACAAACCTACACATATACCCAGAAATTTTCAAGAGTTTGAGATTCTTTCAAAGATAAACTAATAGCAAGAGTGAAAAGATAGAAACATAGAAAAGAAAAAATAGGAACGCTTTCTAAAACTTTACAAAATTGACTAAGGCTTCACTCCAAAAATTAGAAACAAGATTTTACTTCAGTACAAAACACATAATTATATATATCTTGAATACCGTGGTTGTCCGAGCTTTCAAGTTCTAAATCTAAGATAGAGAGCAGGTTAACGCGGGGGGGTCTGGGGGGTCCAAGCCCCCCCCCCAACCCGGAAAAGGTACAAGCCCTATCGCCGTCGGGGACAAGGGGTAACGAAAAAATGGCCATGGGGTAACCGAAAACAGCCGGAAAATATTAGCTTTTACAGTAAAATTTCAAACATTTTCCGGCTTCGTCGGAATTTTTTAGCTAAAATGTTTAATTTTTCGGGAAAATCGGGCAAAAATTTGAAATTTTTTCCAAAAATTGAAGATTTTTTGCAAATTTTAATAAAATTAGCGTTAATTTTTCGAAAAATTTTGCGAATTTTTTCTTGAGGTACAAGCCCCCCCTGAAAATTTTTGTTCAAGGTACAAGCCCCCTGGAAATTTTTTGGAGACAAGCCCCCCCAAGACCCGACCCTATGTTAATGTATGATAGAGAGTGTAATGAAATGTACACAGATAAAAGCTGCTATACACCTTCATGGCAAATGAGCTGAATTTCGTGTGAAAGATAAAGACTAAAGATAAGAAATTACAGACTGACTACGAAATGACTATATCGTAAAATACAAAGCATTAGAAAAAGTAACTGTCTATAGAAGGAAATTTAAACAACAACAAAAACAAACAATTCAAGTAACTCGGTTATAACTGGTCTAGCTTGCCATAACACATACAAAACAACAAATACAAAGCAAAAGAACAATATTGAAAAAACCGTACTAACTACTAAATTTATGCAAGTACTGGCATCTTGTTCCTTTATGGTCTTTCTTGTATTATAATAGACCAATTTTGACTCTTTTGATGCCCCATACGGTAGTTCTATGTACTTGCCTGACAGCACGCTTAAGTTTGGAGCTTCAGCTGTTTTCATATTATTAGTAAGATCAACAATACAACAAAACATAACAGTACAAAAATGAAGTAGATTATGCATAGAATGCCTTAAGATTAATACAAATATACCTGTTAACGAACAAAAGGCAATATTTAAATACTGGTAAATAATACTGCATAATTTATAGTAGCAAGCCAAACTCTAATGGAGATTCTTCTATTTGAACGTAGTATATGAGTCCTTTTAATTATTGGACGTATATAACTAAGCCTCTTAATATAGTAGCGGCGCTGTGTTGGCGCTGCAAAACAACAACAAATCAACTACGTATTCTTCAAAATATTGCTTGCTTTTTAAAATATAATTCGATAATAATTCCAATAAGTAAACAAACAAAACGTAGCTTTTGTAAAAATATTAACAATATTAACACGTTAGCTTTCAACAGTCTGATTAACAAAACACACTAAAAGTCGGACAAAACATACGTATGATAATTCCCATTGGCCAACAGCTACTCTGACGCGATGTTACGAATGCGCCCCGCCTCAGCACTCGTGCTCCCGACGAACTTGGATTCCTAATTTCATTTACCACTTAGTCATGCATAGGATTATTATAGCCAAAGTGTATCCGGGCACATTTCTCCAAAGCAATCTTCAATTGATTTACATTTGCCCAATCGAAGCACTATTAATAACTTTTAGTAAGAGCCTGTAATCCTCATCGTTCTTGCAAGTGAAATACAATTGGGTATCATCAGCATAAATTTTTACATGACAGGTGTTCACACTAGTCATTAAATTATATATATATATATATATATATATATATATATATATATCAGTAAGTTCATACATATATAATAATGTCCATTCATATATATATATATATAATGTTACGTACCGTGTGATTTTGTGCAGTATAACACGGTACGGCCATTTTCTCACCGTATTTTGCAGTGCGTTCCTTATCATACGGTGCAATTTATTCTGTATTGTACTTAATTATTCAAATTGAATCCATATAGCAGAAATCGTAAGTAGCTATCAGAAATTACTCCTGATTATCAGACATGGCACTAAATTATCAAAAATGGCACCTAATTATCAATATTGCACTAAGTTATTAGACATTGTAGCTAATTTTCAGTAACTTTACTTAGCTGTTATGAATTGCACCTAGTTACCAGAAATTATAACAAATTATTAGAAATGGTACCTAATTATCAGAAATTGAAGCTGATTAGCGGGAACTGTACTTAGTTATTAGAAATTGCAAATAATTATCAGAAGTCATATTCAATTAGCAGAGATTGCACCTAACTGTCAGAAATTGCGCATAATTGTTAGCAGATTTAACACTAGGCTACTAAGTACTATTAAACTATGTCCAGCGAAAATATCATACAATGGAATTTTAGAGAATTTAAGAGAATGAATTTTTAAACAATTTATCTTATTTCAGCTGGTATTTGGTTGTTGACACTGGCTCAGGAAATCAAGGCGGCAACATCAAATACAGCCAAAAACCAGCTGAAATAAGTGAATTGTTTAAAAATTCAATGCTGGCGCAATATAAGTCGTAGCCACGATAAGTTTATATCGTTGGATACAGGTCAGATTGAACTTTATGATATGCTATTTTTACTCACTTTTGCTACAATCGCTATGCCAAAATTTTGGGTCAAAAAGTGGTATTTTTTGAAAAAAACTTCAAATTTTGAAATACCACATCTATCAGATCAAAGCTGGCGCCTAGGTGGTCCTGAAAATCCAATCGAAAATTTTTCCAGTGAGCGAGTCACGAGTAGTAGCCAGTCAAAGTCGAAAAGGCGGCAAAGATCAAAGGATTCTGAAAATCGAAAATATAGAATAACTCACGCAATTTGTCACCAATAAATTGAAATTTGGTATGTAGGACTTGCAGACAAGGGGAAAATTTCCCTAGAAAAATCGAAAAAGTACTACCATGTACCAATCTTTCTGGACATAAAAAGCGGCGCCCTTTGAAATCGCACGGGAAATTTCAAAAAATTTTTCACGAAAAGCAAGATCTAATCAGTTAAGGTCTGATCAGTCCGGTTCAGAAAATATATACTTTGTGGTAGCTATCTTGAAGCGTTTTTGGGATATAAACAAAACGATTTCGCTTTCTACATTTTTTGGTGAGACTTTAGGTATTCCGGCTTTAGTCGGAATAAAAACTTATGGCATACCCGCTTGTAGTTTTCGTTTGTTCGTGTTTAGATTCAGCCTGTTCGTTGCAGTCTCAAATGACTGTATCTGAAACGCAGTAGTCAGGACTGCACAATGGCTTGGATTATTTGCAGGATCAAACAAAGTCTAATTTCATGAACACATGAGAACATTTATAACTTCGATGGCGTATTTGCAGGAGTATAATTTCCATTCCATTAGTTTTTCGAGATGAAGTCACTTGGGAATGACAAAATTAGTCTGCGTTGGTTATTCAGGTTGGGGTAGGAGTATTCCCTTTTTGTGTTGGCTGCTGAGATGTTGAGATGAGTTCTGATTACGTATCATGTGCGAAGTTATTGCGATTCGTGCTTGACTGCTAAAGCCGTACCACAACACTAGCAACTAAAGTAGCAATCTATTTAGCTGTCGCTCAGCATTAAAACTTTACTGTGCTGGCTATCCCAGGTTTTAGCATTAAAACTTTACTGTGCTGGCTATCCCATGTTTATCTTTCTTTCCTGGAAAAGTTTTGTCCAATTTTCCCCTCAAAAATGCCCAGAGAGCCTACACATAGGACTTTTAAATCTAGCTCCCAGCTTCGTCTTATCTTCCCCTTATGAGCAGTTGAACAGCTTAGTAAAATGATTAATAACAGTCGCAGAACTGTGGGCTGGCGCGAAAGCGTCTTCTAAAATGTCACTACAGTTTGGGAACGAATTCCAACTTAAGCTTGGTTCGATTGTGCCCGGGTGGCTCAATCGGTAGAGCGTCGGTCTAGTTAACCGAAGGTTGTGGGTTCGATCCCCACCTCGGGCCCGAATTTTTCGGGTCGGAGGTGCTGTAGTGACAATCTTAGTTTCGTTTGTTCTTTCATTTGCTAAATAATTGTCAAATTGTGTAAGTGCCAAATACCCTGAGAGAGCGTTATGATCCCGATCTTGTGCTCTAGCTTTAAGTGCGGAAGCATGTAAGTTAATTCAAGAACTGTTTGTGAAACTGTTCGTTCTCCTAAATTTTCTCGCATGTAACTTTGGAGCTCGCAGCGCTAAGAGTCCTACAGGTCCTACAGGCTGATATTTCTTCCTTCAGTTTTAAAGGCGATCTAGCCTTTGCCTAAAAAAATCAACGCAGACTGCACGTCACCCTGACTGGTTGAACCAGGCTGAAGCTTTACCCGCAAAAGTCAGAATGTGTCAGGCAAGCTGGCACCACTGAAACCTGAAATTCTATTTTAAAAACATGCTATTACCTGAAAACGTTTTCTGGATACAAAGCACGTACAATTCCAGAAGGAAAGGCTTCACCAGTTTCACAAGAATGGAAATATTTTGCATTTGAAGAGTTTAAAACTTTTTTACCGTTTTAAAAAATTAAAATTATTAACACTTCTTCTTATTGTTGAAATTAGATGATAGTTTCCCAAATACAATCTTACACTCCTGTGCCCTCTGCGCAATCCCGCTTCAGAGGTGGAGGTTTTCGTACTGGTAAGACGTTGCCTATTCTGACAGATGAATTAGACACAGTATCAAAAAGTACTTGTTCAGATCAGAAGTTTTGCTTTTCGTCATTTTCACAGAAATCAAATTTTAATATTGCTCCAGTTACGCATGCCGTAACAACTTCTTTGCATGAACAGGATTGTACCAACCGTCACCTATAAACCAGCCGTGCGCTAAAGTGAAGGCTTCGATGCATCTCAAACCAAAAACATATCCACAATGGTGTGCCCATTCTTGTTTCTGCATTCTCTTTCCTTCCGCAATTAAAATATTACGAAACCCTAACAACTATCCATAATTATCATTGCGAAGTGTTGTTGAAATTGGAAAAGCAAAACAGTTTCGATCACCTACGTCAACGAGTAATGGGCAAAAGCATTCAGAAGTAGATCAAAAAGTACGAAGTGTTCGAATAGAAATTATCTGTCGCGAGATCACCTGAGTCTGAACAGGTGTTGTGCTGTTTGTGCTCTGACTGTTGTGCATTAAACTGATTTGCTGTGTCGCTGCTAGGAAAGCCTATAGATATCGCTCTACATTGCATTTTTGGCGACCGTGACAGGACTCGAACCTGCAATTTGGTGCAATTAAATAACCCTAAATAGTCTAAATAGCCCTAAACCAATCAATAGGATGAAACAAAAATGCATCTACTTCATATTTATCCTCATTTAATAAACCATTTCTTGTAAAAGACTTTGATCAGAATGCCCCACTAGCATCCGTTTATATCATAACAGATAGATCGAAGTTTGCCAATCAACACGGGGCTAGACTGAAGTTTCAATTTGAAGACGCTAAATGATCACTGATGACACACTCTCACACCACTGATCCAGTTAAACGGTTGTTCCTTCCGCAGCAACCTATTTGAAGGCCCCGCTAGAAAACGTGGCTAAAAGTATCGTCCTTCATTCGATCAGTTTTTTCGTAATCTATACCAGGAAGTATTAGTTATCTTTTCTCTCAGTGCACAGTGAAACAAAAAACATGGATAAACAGTATCGTCCTTCATTCCACCAGTTTTAACCTGATAGACTTTCGGAAATGACTAGGTCACCCTATTTTGGCAAGATGGCTTTTCTGTTATTTTCCATAAGCAATGCCAGAAGTAGTTGTCTTCTCTCTGGGTTTGCGGTGTCTGAAGTAAACAGCAAACGTGGATAACAGCTGAATGGGACACAATGAAGTATCAAAGGGGAAAACAGAAGAAAGTATGGAAGGACGTGAATGAACAATAGATTGAGCACCAAAAAACTGAAGGATGCCAGTTGAAAGTTATGAAAGACTGGATTAGAAAAATAGAAGAGGTAGTTAAAAATAAAGGAAAGTGAAATAGATTCATGGGAAACCCCACAGTTTAGATAAAAATAAATCCCACCCCAATTTATAAGATGTTTTGCAATCACATTCTGATACAAGTAAAACAGACATGTGTTACCTTTACAATAGTTATGCGTCTGTCAAACTAACTAAAGTACCCCATGTTGATCTATAGAAATAAATTTTTTCCTATACACAACACGATAAAACTGCGCAAAAAAGTTTGTAAAATGTTTTAAATTTTTGCAGTTTAATACGTTTCTGTACAGGATAGGACATAAATATTTGTAGGTAGAATTGTTTTCTTTAGAAGGGGCAATTGCGGTATGGGACAACAAAACAGATCTAAATGCCTTAGCACGATCGGACTGCAAGATTGTCATTATGAATCCCCTAAATAGCCCTAAACCAATCAATAGGATGAAACAAAAATGCATCTACTTCATATTTATCCTCATTTAATAGACTATTTCTTGTAAAAGACTTTGTTCAGAATGCCCCATGGATATTTTGACAGATACTGGGTCTAGTATCCTATTTTGTCTGAGTCTGTTTGGAGACGACGCATCAGTAAGCCACCCCTGCAGCGTGCGTTATGCTGTAGCGAAGGTAGAATTACAGGTAGTCCTTTAGTTGTTATAGGAATCACAATATCTCGCGTGGCAGGCTAGTCAGGACTACGATTGTTGCTTTTATGTTGTGCGAAATTCAAAGTTTGACTGTGCATTAGGAACCAATTTTTCGTATGGAAAACCATTTTCTATTGATTTTGTTTGTTGACCAGAACTGTTTGAGCATTGTTTAAACAATTCCCACTAGAAAGCTGTGAACGAAGTTCCAGAGGTCAATTTAAGTGCACTTTATAAGCAAAGCTTAGAGCGTGCTTCTAAATTGGGGAAGTCCATTAAGCAATTGTGTCATATAGGCTCTAAACCAATCCCATCCTTTTTCAGTAGCTCCCACAATGATAGTGATAGCGAAGTCGTTGTCGCAGAGAACACGATTATTGACATATACAGAAGCAATAGTTAATTGTTCCGCATCTGGTGCAGCACCAGGCAGTTCGGCGTGGTTTGGGCATTGTCTACCTTTTAATACCCCAGACGCGGTCGCCCTCGCAAGAGCACTAGTTAAGGTAGCTAAGACAATTCCCGTTCGTGTAACCTATTTGACAAGCCGTTAGGTTGAGAAAGGGTTGTTCTATTGTTATTATCTCCCACGATACCAGTGTGGCTGCTGTGTCGTCCTCAGACACAGTCGCCAAACCCGAAAATTGCTGGGTGTCAGTTGCTGTAGTGACATCTGACTCTATGACATCGCTTTGAAAGTTGGAGTTAAACTGGATGGTCTGGACTCTAATTTGGAGCAGACCGAACTTGACAAACTTAAGGCTCTTCTTCTTGAGTATGAGAACAGATTCGCTAAGTAAGTATGATAAGGATGCTGGAAAAACGACTGTTATTCAACATAAAATCGACACCGGTAGTGCGTCTCCGATAGCAAAACTATCGTGAGCCCGAAGCGCGGAAGAAGGTGATTGAAGAAAATATCAAACGTGTGTTTGAAAAGTTCCTTCTACTAGCCCTAGCTACTAGGAAGAGGTGTGGTTGTGGTTGTCGGTTGTAGAAGGATTGGTCGCCGGGGCATGGGTGGTTTGTTAATACTGTTTATTAATATCAGAAATAATTTTCTACAATACTTGGTGTAATCTTAGTGCCTTTTTGTGCGGTGAGTTAAATGAGTAGACTTAGAATTAACTCAACCCCTAGATAACATTAAGAGTTAAAGCTTCCTTTTAATCCACCTGTAGCATTAAACGAATTTTAAAATAATAATTCTACATCTGGACTGCACTTCTTAGCAATTTAGTTTGCATTTTCTGCAATTATATGATTAGTTTGTTGCATTTTTGTATTTGTATGCACATCTGTCTGCAATTTGCTCCAAAATATTAAGGGGAGGTATGTGTGCGAGTAGCACGTTGGTTAAGTCGTTGATACTTTGCTCGCTCATTCACGGTTACACCTTTAGCTGAAACCAAACAGAGGTCACTACTGTCTAATGACTGCCCATCGGAATTTCCATTTCTGAAATGTAAATTTGATGATTCTTTTTAGGATCATTCTTTCATAATGCAAATTCTATGCATAATAATCTAATAATTCTGCAAAATTGTCATTTCTAGCGATTTCACAATCTCGCTTTGAAAATTCGGTACTAGACAGGTTTTGCTTATTGCAGATAGCTGGCTCAAATACAGCACCCATTCAAAAAGTTTCATTGGGACTTTACATTTTTCAGTTAAAACCATCTTCAGATATTTCTGCTAACGACTATGTAACAAACAATAACTTAGGCCCTATTTCTGTAAAGATTAAACGGATTAGATTAAAATTAATCCGCATTAAAGAAGTAGCACCTAGGATTAAACGATTAAAATTTAATCCAGCTAGTTAAACGAGTTAACCGGATCAAATTTAATCCTGTTTCTTTAATGCGCCAAGGATTACAATTTTAATCTAATCCTGTTTCTTTATTCACACTTCAGATTAAAAAAATGGAAGAGTTAATTTTAATCCGATCTGCTTAATCGCTGTTTCTGTAAAGAATAATGGGTATGTCACATTATAAGTAGCAGGAAGTGCAGAAGGTTTCTGAGAAAGTGGCTAATTTGTCTAGACATATTTCGAGACATTTTTTCATATTTCGAGACATTTTGAAAATATTTCTAGACATTTCCAGAATATTTCGAGACATTTTGAAAATATGTCTAGACATTTCTAGAATATTTCGAGACATTTTCAAAATATGTCTAGACAAGTCCACAATATTTCGAGACATTTTCAAAATATGTCTAGACAATTCCACAATATTTCGAGACATTGTGAAAACAAGTTTTCTCGAAAGATAGTAAATTTTTCGAAAGTTGTCTCGAAAGTTCGAAATGTCTCAAAAGTTTGAATTGTCTAAACATCTTAGATGGACAAGAAAGCAAATAGGTTTTCCTGAAAAGTTTTGGTACAATACATTTTATCAGTAAAATCTCAATCTGAATTTGGCAATAAACGGTTCGTGCAATATATCCCCTTCCCTTACACTACAGTTTTAACCCTGTTGTAATGAGGCGGCGTGACGTCAGTCCTCTTAAAATATTATGTATGTGTGATTGAATTTATTTTAGGTTGAAATTATGTTAGAGGTATTATTTTTAAGGATGTGTGCAATTTATTTAGAAAATGTGTTGTTTGTTTGAAATTATCATGTGAAATTCTTGTGCTTGAGTTTTGTGCGCCTATGTAGAAAATACGTATATATGTGTCAGTCAGTCTAGCTACTAGCTGGCGCTGTGTGTATGCTTGCCTTCGTTAGAAATTCCATCATTTTCTCTCTCTAAAAGTTGGTCCTAATTTTAACCAATCAAATTCTTCCACGCTGTCCAAAAACTAGTTCTCTTTCAGACTTCTCAAATGCTATTCAGTCTGGGGCCTTCCTTCATAGAGTGCAGTCGCGTGTATTTTTATTGCTTTCCCTTACTGGCCCTATTGTTAGCAGTGCTCTATCCTACCTGTATTTGCTGTGCTTATTGCTCGCTTTCTATGTCTAAAGGGTTTACCCCTCTAGGCTTCTAGTCGCTCCAGGTTAACCCTGTTGAGCTAGACTTATCATATTTATCTTAGCTTTATTAGTTTTTCTAAATCTATTGTTCTTAATTTGCTTTGAATGTCTTTAAAAATTATCTTCAAATATTTAGGTTCTCTCTTTTCTAGTTAGGGCAATTCTTTGTAGTTATCTTCTAGTAATTCTTGTATTTTATTGTGAGAGTTTTGCAGTCTTATTGTCTGTCATATCTTCTGTTGTGAACGTATTATTTAGTTGGGTTTATTTGTCTACACTATATTTCTGTCAAAATTTCTGTACGCTTTTCGGGGTCCGCCCCTTTGTCCAGCACGCTTTTCAAGTAAATGTGGTCTCTTTTTGGACCATTTTAGGGCGTCTATTTTAATTTAGGTTTTTGTATTAGACTTGTATATTCGGTAAGTAGGGTTTTTCTAAGAAGTATTTGGGTAGGTAATTAGTTAATTTTAAGCATGTACATTTCAGCAAATTTGGGGTAGGTTTTTAATTGAGTCTTTGCTCTTCATCGGTGGTTAAACTCCATTCGGTAGGATTCACTTAGGTCTTGTTGGCGAGGTTAGTTAGGTCGACTGGAACTACATCTCCTCCAGGTTCGACGTTCTCCTTGTGCACAGTTTCCCACTCGTAAAGTTTGGTCGGTACACTTCCAACTTTACACTGTTAAAATAGGCATACACAGGCGTTTGCGGGGACATGGGTACGGACATTTGGGATAAGAGGTTCTCCCTACTTTTAATGGAGCGGGCACACAGCAAAATTCATCCAAATTTCTATAAATCCCAAACTTTTTTAGTACGTTTGCATTTAACTTATGTGCATGTCTAGAGTTGTTCTGTTAATAAATTTCCCGGGACGAACCCGAGAACGAGCCTGCTAAACCAATGGCCGGGCCCCGGGCCGATCGGAGCAAATTCAAGGTCTGGTGGTCCGGTATAGAAAACAATGTAACAGTGACACACAATAGAGTGCTGATGTTTACAACTTAGATAGCTCCTGGAAGCTTAAGGGGGGGGTCACTTTTTTGCCGATATTTCGACCATCTCCGATTTTGTTCATTTTCACATATTTTGTAGTCCCCATGGGTCCGCGAAACAAGACAAGAGCGTTTTGCGAAATATTGCTTCTTTCGTTTTGTGCAGGCCCTCAAAGGTGACCACGACATGTGTTAAACATAGGAAAATGAAAAAGTTAGGTTAAAAAGTTTGTGGCAGAAAAATTTTTCGCTGTATAAGAGTCAGAACTCTGAAACCTTTTCAGAACCATTAGGGACATATTGTAGAGTGGAGCTATCTCCTCTGAAGCGATTCTGTTCAGTATTGGATTTTTGGCGAATTTTTAAAGCCAGAATTTTGGAAAATCGGCCATTTTTGGACCATGAAAAACAGGACCTATGGTACTCTTTTGCTTGTCCTGAACGATTAGCAAAAGCAACAGAAACGGCCGATAGATAGCTGCACTCTACGCATAAAACCACGTCTTATGAAAGTACTCGCATGTTTCTATCATCTACAGTAAGCTCAAAAAACTTGCCACAAAAACAGCAAATTTTGCTAAAAATGGCCATTTTTCATAATTTTCACATTCTTTTGATAGTTTCTCACTTATTATGTGGTAAAAATCACCAAACTTGGCAGATTAATTAATATATCTATGTCTGTCACATAATGTGGCCAAAACAAATGCGTCAATATTGAACATGCTGCTGTGGCGGCACCTTTGATCTTTATAGGTGAAAAATGTCAATTTTAAAATTTTTCCAAATATAGACAACATGGGTATCAATCGATAGCTAATGGAACGAGGAGCAACTTTTCTCATACAACTATGAGCCTAAAATGATGTCTGTGCAAGATAAAACGAGTTAAAGTTATACTGGGCAGTCCTGCAAAGTA